>JBBPRD010000677.1:0-10973 GCA_038092855.1 Boletus piedmontensis | reverse complement strand
GACGTCTGGTCCGTCCTCAGCGGTGAGGAGACGGACGGTTGAGGGAGGACTTGAACAACACAAAATTTCTCTTCGAAAGCAAACCGCCCTCCTCCTCCAACCTCCAAGGAAGCTGGGGGAAACTCCAACAGTTCGACAAAGTATGCGAGCCATTCTATCGGCGTCTTGTAAGTTGCCCGCCGACGGAGCGAAGCCCCTCTTCCTCACGTTAATTATCAGATTTGAATATTCTTCTCGTTTGCATTCCAATATCCGTATGCCTCATGGTTTCTCTCTCTCTTCTCTGCGCTAATGTCTGCTCTGCCAGTGGGCACTAAATTTCGCATTACCCAACGAGTACACCCTCATCTTCGTCTGTGCGCAGTCCTTCGTTATGCTTTGGTTGCTATTATTAACTTACTTCAATAGTTTCCTTTCTTGCCATTGTACCTCTTGCCAAGGTGGGTCGTTGACTCGCAGATTATAGCATGGTATTCATGAGTTACTAGCTTCTTGCATTTGCCACGGACGAATTGTCGATGCGAGTCGGGCAAACCCTAGCGGGCCTCATGAATGCCACACTCGTAGGTGTGATTGGTATCCCTTTACCCGCATTTTGACGCTTTCTTTTTTTTAGGGAAATACGTAAGTGGACCCTCGTTGCACCATTCGAAAGGCTTATATCTCTATTCGCGTCGTAGTGTCGAGTTGATTGTTTCGGTATGTTGATTTCGGTTCTATATCTTCCATGTCGCATTCTCATTGCGCGTTCTGTCAGATCATCGCTTTGGTCAAGTGTGAACTAGACATCGTGCAATCATCTCGTGAGTAAAAGGGCACTCTTCGTCGGTTGGACATCTCCAGACTCACAACCTTTGCTAGTTATTGGGTCTGTCTTGAGCAATTTGCGTAAGCTTTCAGTCGTACCATCACCTGTGTCCCAATTAATCTTGCCCCGCCACACAGTACTCGTGCTCGGCATGTGTTTCTTCGCGGGTGGCCTGAGGTACTCGGAGCAGGGTTTTGGGATCAGTATGTGCTATTACATTCCATTGTCGTGTACATTGTTTGAAACTTTTGAACCAAAAGTCACGGCACAGATGAATTCAACTCTTTTGACGATCAGTGTTATCGCCGTTCTTCTTCCTGGTGCCTTCAACATGGCTCTTCAAAGCGAAAGTGCCGATTACAATCAAGCCGCCGTTGAGGAGTCGATTCTTAAAATGAGCCATGGGGTGCGTTCACCAATATGAGAGATAAATGAAGATATCTAAGCTCTTCATAGGTTGCCATCATTCTACTATTTAGTACGGATTTGCTTTCGAGTCATGATTGCATGACTAACGCATATTTTCTGCCGTGCAGTCTATGCATCTTCCCTGGTCTTCCAGCTCTTTTCGCACAAAGGTCTCTACCAAGACGATAGCGAGGAGATTCTGGTATCAAAGAGGTACCGAGGGGAAAACCCATTCAAATTCAAGAAATTCCGTCGTGGACTGCATGCTACGGTGCCCCAATACGCTGGAACATCACTGGTTGCCTCGCCTCCGTCCTCTCCTTCGCCTGAGGGCGGGACGGCCCGTGTTGCTCAGCCGACCTTCGATCCGGAGTCGGGTCGCGCTGTTGCACCAATGGCACTTGAGGAGGAAATAGAAGAACCTCAAATGAGCGTCCCTGTGTCCATCGGGCTCTTAGTCATCGTCACCGTAGTAAGTTCATTGGTTATATGCGCTCTTAATAGCAAAGGTGATCGTTGACGGTCTGTGTAGCTTGTCGCTGTTACTGCAGAATTTCTAGTAGACTCCATCAATGGGTTGACGGCGTCAGGGGGTATTAGTAAGGAGTTCGTCGGAGTCATTCTCCTCCCCATCGTTGGAAACGCTGCTGAGCACGTTACGGCGGTGACGGTGTCTGTCAAGGACAAGCTGACGCTAAGTCTGGGTGTTGCGGTCGGTTCCAGCATCGTGAGTTCTCCTTCACTACGCGTCGTTTCCGGAATGCAATAACCTCGTCCACCAGCAAATTGCGCTCTTCGTCATTCCGTACGTCACCCCCCCTTCCCCTCTCTGGTTACCGACGACCGTGCAATGGGCGCTCACCTTTCTCACCAACGTAGATTTATCGTCACGTTGGGTTGGATACTCGGCAAGCCGCTCACACTGCTGTTTGACCCTCTCCAGTCCATCGTCATGTTTTTTTCAGGTGCGTTCCTCCCCCCTTTCCTCTTTGCCAACCCAGCGATCTGTAACTCGCAACGGTCTATGTAGTGCTCATCGTCAACTATGTCATGCAAGATGGCAAGTCAAACTGGCTCGAAGGGATGACCCTAATGTGTACGTTTCTCTCATTGCTTCGACTCCGTCAATGTCGATGCATGAACTATTTTTTTTATTGACCACACGTGATAACCCAGGCCTCTACCTCATCCTCTGCGTCACGTTTTGGTATTACCCCGGTACGTCGCTGTTTGGAGTCGACGTGGCTCCAATGCATGCACGCATGTTCAGTGGTGTTCTGATACATGGACACTTCAGGTACTGATCCCGTGTTGACGTGTTGAAGACATGCCTGCTACGCGCCTCCCGTCCGCTTGCATTCTAACTCATGCACCTTCCTAATATTTGTTAACTGCTGTGGTCACATGTCTTACTTAACAAGCTTCCGACGATCATATAGATATTAGTCCCGCTCCCAACGACTTTTTTTTTTTTTTTGGTATTGCCATTATGTCTTTTTTGTACGGTTCCCATACCGACGCTTGACGACCCCGCACTTACACGAATTCGAAATGGCGTCACAGTGGGTTTGAACTGAGCCACGTACACATGAGAGAGCCATCAAGGCGAGACGTTGCAAGCCACGATTCGGTCAGATTCGGTCAGCGTGGGGTTTTCGGCGACAGTTGTTTCATTTCCCATAACGCCCCTACAAATCCAACGAATATCAAAAAGAAACAGAGCAAGTTATTTAAGCCTTCTGATGGTTCCAAAACGTTCTAGACCTTTTAACCCCCAGTACGATCCATGGATACGGTCCTACAGCTTCGCCTTGTTCCCATCGGTTAGCGTCACCGCGGCGCTGGTCAGAACGATAGCCCCTCGTTCTTTGGTTTTAGTAGCTATAACAATCACGAAACGTGAGCACACGCGTCTCCGCCATTTAAAAAATTATTATTTAGAAAAAGGCGCAACGCACTGAATATCACCTTGTTGTCTTCCTTCCACATCTCTGTGACGAGCGTCTCGCCGGGGTACACGACGTCAGCAAACCTGCGGGGTAGGGTATGAGCAAAATAATGAACCTTGAACCACAAATGACGTGATCCAGGGTGCTTTCGAAACGAGAAACCCAGGTTCTTTTTTTTTTCTTGTTGCGACGTACCGGACTTTGATGTCCCGATAGGGTCCAAACGTCTTGAGCACATGTTTTCCCGCGATCCCCATGAAGCAAAGTCCTTTGCGTCATCACAGCCCCACAACCGTAATTCATCAATGCGGAGGGAATTGATCCATTTGAAGTGGCGTACCGTGTAGTATCGGCTTGTCAAACCCGCCCACCGCGGCAAAGTCAGGAAAGATCTGGGGTCGAAAACAACCAATTTAAAAGTCGTTCGTCCAATGGAGATGCCAAGTGGAATCAGATAATGCATACATATATATGTGTGTGTGTGTACTTTCAGACCCGCGTTCACCAAAAGAGGGAGGAAGATGATGCCTACGTGTAACGGATTATAATCCCCGCTCAGGCTGATGTCACGCAATTGGACCCTCGATGAGAGATTGCCCGAGATGAGGGCGAAAGACGGCGGGACTCACCGATATAGTGCAGCCTGCGTGGGTGACGTCTTTTCTTCCATGACAGCATCCGGCGCGCGTTTCGGTGGCACATTTGCTGCTGTCGCTGCACCCCTATCTAAACAAACACATGTCCGAGTCGCGTGGGTGACGGAAAAACAACGTAACCGAGTTCGGCCGATCAAAAATGAAGACGTACCAGTCCCAGTGCGCTTACCGCCGAAACCGCCCGCGCCACGGATGAAGACGGTGGTTTGGTTTTCCAAGAGAAGCTGTCCCGTGTTCTTGTCCCTGGTCTGGACGATGTTCGTGACGGAAGCGGCCTTACCCTTGTCTAGGACTTCGAGAATCCTGTGAGCCGTATGGTCAGCTGACCCGGCCAACGGAGTCAGGTTCACGACACACCGGGTTGAGTTTACGACATGTGCTTCAGTAGGAATGGGAGCTTTAATAGACAAGTAATGTTCGCCGTGCAACAGTTTTCCCTACAACAAAAAAAGAAGCAGAAACGTCATCACCCGTCAAATGGCGAGGAAACGCAGTAAACGGTCCCGTTAGATCCGGGAAGAAGGTGGAGGGTCTTGATCTGAGGCACGTACCGGGTTGTAGTTTGGGAGCCATTCGAGTGGTACAGCTGAGTGAGCACCAAAGTGTAGGATGACCCCAAATGTGGGGAGAGCACTAAACTCTTCGTGACCTTCGTACGTCCATTGCAGTTCCTGCTCGGTAGCACCAACACCGAGGTTGTAAAGGATGACGTCCCGCTCCGTGTACGAGTAATCTTGGTCTTCCAGATGCACTTTCTTCGCGTCTGCTACCAGCTGCGAGTCTTCTGGGTCAACGAAAACGGCGGGTAGCTTGGACATGCTTCAGTTACTTGCTAGCCGATGACAGTGATCACGAGGTTGCAAGTTGGGGAACGTTTGAGTGAAATCACATGCAAGTCAACAACGGTCACGTTCAATGACACTGTCACGTCAGATCAAAGCAGTGTTATCTTATAGTTGACTCACTGACATTACACTGATTGTGCCATAAAACCAGATAGATAAAAATCAGACCTCTAAAGTTCAACAATCTACGAGCAATTGGCGATAATACAGTACTTGTACTTGGTGCCAAACCTGCAAGAAAAAAAAAAAAAAATCAAAGGCCAAGCAAAACCACCGGCAGTGGCAGGCCTAGCAGCACCGTAACGGGGACAAAATTAATTCACTAGGCCATCGATATCAGCGCTCGTCCCGCAGATCTTCCTCTCCGCGTCCATCCGGGCCACCTCTGCCTCGCTCACCACCAACATCATTGATAACTGCCATCGCGACCCCGAATCCACGTGCAGTCCCACTCCCTCAACACACCGGACCCCCTCTCGCTCCCATCATGACTGCCAACTTTCGTCCCTTCAAGCGTATCCAGGGTCGGGCCTATCTTCTAGCTGCACCGGGACCATACCGACGAAATTATCCTGCGGAAAAAAAAGGCTGGAAACGCACCCACCATTTGGCTCGGCTGCGTACGGGCTTCTCTCGTGCGTTTCTTTTTTCCTCTGTCGTCGCGCGCGGGTTATTCAATCTTGGAATGGTTACATTTCGAGAATGACGCTGATGGATCCCTCGTACATATTACCCTGATCCGGGTGCTCAGCCAGTCCTAATCCTAATCAACGTTGGCGAACGGACAGCAGCCGACTGGTAAGCCAACATACAAACCATCCAGAATCTGAGTCATGGATGCCTTGTGATCTAATCATACTTGGTGAACACCTGACATGAGTGTTTTACTTGCTCGAGATTGACAGGAATTTACCTGACGAGCTGTCGGATCATTGTTTCTCGTTCGTGCATTCCCGGTCAATTCTTTCAATCTAATTCCTCCACCCGGGGCTGCAACCCTCCTGGCTCGGTTAGAAGCTTGACGCAGTACATCCACTTCCCCTCACGGGATGGCTCCCACGTTGCAGATTAACCCTTGGTCAGAATTGTCAGGTTCTTCACGCGAAGGCTCCACAAAAAGAACCCTCTTAATTCATTGTTCTACTTACAAGTTTTATAACACTGCACGACCATTCCCACCTGTAGTAACAGACTTTGAGGGCTGGAGTTTGAACTGATCAACATTATTCACGCAGATCAATCGTTCTCTACAATCACAGTATTTAAATAACAGTGCATCACGCACTTTTCAAGATACAATCAACATCCTCGGCCACCTCGGCCACCGTGCCAATCGAAATTACAGTTTCGACTTGACACGCTCCCCCGTCGTGTTGTCCAGATTCGCCATAAGCGTCGCCATGCCCTCTGCCGCCGTCCCTGGATGCGTCGCTCGGCCATCATCTACATGCCCGAATCAGTCAGCGACCGACCCAAAAGCACTTCAAGTCAGAACACGTACCAAAGTTAGTAAACACGTCCCATTTCGCGAGAACGTTCTCGGGCGTCAACGTCACGTTCGTCGGAAAACCATGTCCTCCCGTTCGTTGCCACCGCGTCTCGGCTGCCCAGCCACCCGATATTTCAAACACTCTCCCCGTCGTCTCGGTGTTGTCTTGGCTGGTGAGGTAGCCCACGACGGGAGCGATGTAATCAGGCTGGGTGGATGTTAGCGAGAAAACTCTCCAAGGATGCCGAGAATGGGGTTACCTTGTAAGCATCGACCATCTCTTTCGGCCTGGAAATCGTGTCAGTGAATAGTTGTGATACGGGGACAAACGTTGACCGACCAGACTGTCATCGTCATTGCAGTACCAGCACTTGGAGCGATGACGTTGCAAATAATATTATACTTCTTGCCTTCGAACGCAAGGGTCTTTGTGAGTGCCATGATGGCGGCTTTGGCTGTGCAGTACTAATAAAAAAGCACGTGAGACGGAGAAGAAATCAACAGCAAAGATATAGCTCACGTTGGTCTGCCCAAAGTTTCCGTCTGAAAAAAAATACGATCTCAGGACGAAAAGGAACACAATGTGCATATATCGACTCACAAATACCAACTTGCGAACACGTGGCCACAATCCGTCCATACTTTTGCTTCTGGAATATCGGCCAAACGGCTTTGGCACACTACAATCCTTGTTAGCAAACCGCCGACATGCAGGATCCCTGGAGAATACCAACCTTGTAGGTACCTCTGAGATGGACAGCCATCACAAGATCCCACTCCTGCTCTGACATGGCAGTAAACGACCGATCTCGCAACACGCCCGCGTTCGCCACAAGAACGTGTACACCGCCAAACGCGTCCAAGGCACCCTTGACGATACGATCGCCGTCTTCTGCAGAGCAAATGACAGGCGCTGCCTTGCCACCAGCTGTACAACAAGTCACCGCTAGAATTCAGAATCTCAGAATCTCGAGCAGAGGTTCACTCGCCTTGCCGGACTTCTTCGCACACCGCATTGGCGCCCTTTTCGCTAACGTCGTTTACGACGACATTGGCTCCAAGTCGACCATACATGAGAGCGTAGGCGCGACCAAGACCAGCACCGGCTCCGGTAATGATGACAGTTTGGCCACCAAATTGAACTGGTGACGTCGATTGAGGATTCGGCGGCAGAGTGGAAGCAACATCGAGCTGTTAAAACCCGTGAATAACAATTCTTTCGTGCTAGAATGGATGGCCCACCGTGCTTTCGACGTCTGCGGGGGATTCTGGACTATAATCTCGTTAGAATATATTATATAATGTGCATCACTTGCACTCACTATCTTGGGTCTGAAAAGTTGCTGACCTCTGACCACTTCAATTTGACCTGAATACCTGTAAGGTGATGCCAAGCTAGAAATGGGAATTGCCCCTCACAGCAGAAGGCGTAAATGTTTCATCTGTCCTCCAGATAGTCCCCTTGCTCCTCTCCCACCGATTCTCTGCGACGAACCCTGCTCCGACTTCGAACACGCGTCCCGACGCGTTTGGACCATCAGGGTGACACACAGCGGCGACGAACGGTGCCACGAAATCAGGCTAGAAAACAAGCCCGCGTTCACAAATTGATGCGCAGGATCCACAAACCCCTCATACCTTCAACTTCTCGAGAATCTCGGGCGGCATGATGGTTTCTGTCATCTTTGATGCGGCCACCTGGCAGATCGGACACAGTCAGCGTACATGTCACGACGGACGCACCAAAAGAAACTCACGGGTGCAACCACAATCGCATTAATATTGTACTTGGCACCTTCCCTCGCAAGCGCTTTCGTGAATCCAATTAAACCCATCTTTGCTGCACTGTAGTTTGCCTGACCAAAGTTGCCTGTCATAACGACACACACACATATATATTTAAGTAACCACACAGCATGCCCACGACGTTGCACAGACAACGTACCATGGATGCCCGCGGCGCTCGACACATTGACGATCCGCCCAAATTTTTGGTTTCGGAAATGTGGCCAAGCAGCCTTGGTACAGGCATAAGCACCCTTGAGATGGATCGCAATGACCTGATCAAACTCGGCGTCCAACATGTTCTTGAACCTATTCCCATACGCATGAGTTTTCCAAATCTACAGCCAAGGGGGAAAAAAAAAAAAAAGACGGCAACGCACCCCTTGTCGCGCAATATACCTGCATTGTTCACGAGGACGGTGATCCCCCCAAAGGCATCGATGGCGGTTTGGATGACAGCCGCACCGTCCGTCACTGAAGACGTGTTCACAACGGCA
Organism: Boletus piedmontensis; assembly: GCA_038092855.1. NCBI lineage: Eukaryota > Fungi > Basidiomycota > Agaricomycetes > Boletales > Boletaceae > Boletus > Boletus piedmontensis. The sequence goes on along the minus strand of JBBPRD010000677.1, from coordinate 2,536 downwards.
CTGCCGCCCGCTTGCAAAGATGATGTTAGTCAGCAAGTACTAGAACCACAACAGACCAGGATTGTGATAGCAACAACACAGCAGATAAAGCACCCACCTCGCTTAATCTCATCGACCACCTTCTGTGCTGCTTCTCCGTTGAAATCGTTTACGACGACGTTGGCACCGCGAGCAGCAAACAAGAGTGAATATCTAGGATAGAAGCACGGCGTATTCATGTTCGCGTGAGATCACCATGTTGGAGTGCGAGACGTACGCTTTTCCTAGTCCTCCACCTGCGCCGGTCACGACGATTGTGTGGCCTTTGAATGACAACGACATGTTGGTGCAGTAGTGTGGGCCTGTTCTGAAATAGTCACCTGTGCGAACTCACTATAGTAGGAGGGGGAGAATCACGTGGATACACAGGTTCGAAACTCGGCGGTTTTGTCAAATCCGGGGTTTGTCAGCGCCCGACTCACGTGAATTGGTCAAACCGTGACAGAGAATAATAATAATTCATGGTTCGGTGAGGAGACGAGTAGGCACCTGGCAGCTACTACGTGCTACACAGTAACGCAAAAAACGGCCCAATAAGAGCTATTCGAGACGGGAGCGTACAGGAAACAAGTAGAAAGCTCAGGTCAATCAACTGTGATGGGGAACGTGCAAACAAAACCCAATTGGAATAAGAAGCCGACAAACGTCAGGCCGTGGATGAATAATGTGAATGTGTAGATAGGAAAATAAAAATGATAAACACAGAAAGAAGGGGAACAAAGCGACCAGAGAGACGGAGAGACGGAGACGGATGAAGGTGCATGGCATACAGATGTGTCTGCGAAAAAATGCCGAGGATGCGTGCGAGATGGCAAGACATGGGCAAAACAAGCATGTATACGTGATTAGATGAATACGATGTGTTTCGCAATAGTGCGCAGCGGCAAACAGATGATGGGGGGAGATGCAGTGAGAGGAATGCATGGGAAGATAGCAAGGTAAGAGCAACACATAGGCAGATAAGACATGAGACTAGAGTGTGTAATCAGACATTGAGATTGCGGATGGATGCGAGGATTGGAAACAGGATGTCAAGCACAAGATGAGGTGATGAAACTGGAGATGTCGTGCGAGAAACCGAACAATGCCCGGACGGAGCTGCGATTATTTCTTGAGCATCATGTCAACCTCCTCGCCTCGGTTGTTCTTGGCCCACTCGATGGCGAAGAGCGATGCTTTAAGAAATTTCTTGTGCGCATACTTCTGACAAGCATATTGCTGTACAAAGTTCTCTTCAAGGAGCTTCTCGCAGATCCACTGGTGACCAGTTTCCAGATGTTCCGCAACGAACCCAGAATGGTAGACAAACGCTGCGTTCTGGTTGACCGGAAATGGAAGCGAGTCACATGATCAGTTATCAGGAATGCGGAAAAGATCCACATCCAGTCCTCACCCAGTCACCACCAAGCATTTTCCTCGCGCTGTACATTGCAACCGCTGCAACGAGACCTGGCTTGCATCTCAAAAAGCGATTGTCCAACAGGGTAACCTCGGCCAGGAACTTGCCTAATGTCCTTGTCTGAATGTCGTAGTCGTCGGCCTTGCTGATCTTTCGCATCCAGCTGTACGGAGAGCAGTACTGCGAAATCTTGAAGTCCAGGGTTTGCAAAACGATGCGCTCGCCTTTGAGGATTTCTTCCTTGGTGTACCCGTTCTCTGTCATGAAGACAAATTCGTCGACCGACGGCGCCAGAATCTCTTCGTACTTCGCAGCGATGAACATCGCAGTAACACCGACGAGCTGAAGCTTGACGAGTGACACGACTCTCCTAGTAAGGAAACGATCAACGATATTGATGGCAATCCAAAGCGTCTCGGGAAGCATATGCCACCGCAAGTGTACTTGAAGCAGCCAGTCAACGAGGGTTTGTCGCATGGACCACGTAATCTCGCTCTGCCCATCCATATAATCAGGGTTAGGCATCACGTCCTCCTATCGAGAGACCAGTCAGCGAATGCATTGTCCGTAAATCGAGGGGAGCGCACCTCGAGCTCCGACATGTACTTGAAAATCTCATCCGAGTACTCGGACACCATCGTGATGTCAAAAATGTCGACTTCATCTTGGTATGTTTGCTGAACGTCTGCTACCTCCTTGTAGTGTCTCATGGCCTTCTCGGTGTCGACGTCGGGCCACATGCGTGGAGATTTCGATTGGTCTGCCTCAGGCCCTGCGATATTTCCGTTGTTGACTCCGGTTTCTTGAATTCCTACCATGTCTTGCTCGTCCTTTTCTTCGAGCATATCAATGTGTTCAGGCTCTTCCTCTAAATCTTCGACGCCTTCGAAGTCCATCTCGATCTCTTTCTCTTCAATGACCTGGGTGGGGACGATTACTGGTACAGCGGTTTCCTGCCGCGACATTCGCTTGAAGACGGATGGTTTCTGTGCGCGTACTGTAGATGTGCGAGTGGAGTTGGCAGCAGTCTCTGTTCGGCCAGGACCCGCCGGAACACGTTGTGCACCGGTGGCAGCTGCCAGCGACGAGGAACGGGAG
>JBBPRD010000676.1:0-10974 GCA_038092855.1 Boletus piedmontensis | reverse complement strand
GAGTATCCAACCAGCATCTGAGTTTTCCAATACCAAATAGTAGATACAATACTAATTCAATCCTGTGAGCAATATAAGTGTTGTATTTTCTCAAAGGAATATAATGCATCAAAATGATATCCTACTAATATTGAAAGAGGCATGTAAACTATGAGGAGTTGGCTATCTACTAGGCAATGACATCTGAGTTCTAGTGAGGCTGATTCAACCAATGTACAATCCAATCCCTGACTACACAAGTGATATGAATGGTGATGAATAGCTCACATGTCTCATATTAACTGTAGCATGTGCCAGGTATTGAATGTTGACCATTTGATCCAGTGTGCTACATGCATTTGGTCATATTACCCATAGTGCATTTGTGTAACGATTCATCTTGATATTCATATTTATTCTTTAGACTTTGTATTTATTCTTGCATTCTTGTTTTGTTATCTTATCTTATCGGTTAGATAGTAGATCTTATCTAATCTGGATACTTCTGTTATCTCCCGGATATTCCCTTAGTTTAGGTTATTTATTGCATCTCAGATCAGAGATCCTGAGATCGACAGATATTTAGATTTAGATCTAGATTCCCCTTTACCCAGGGCTAATCCTAGATCACCGATATTCATTTCTCTGTTTAGTTTATTACATCACAACCCTTACCCGAGATCTCATTGGACTCGCATTTCCTGCTGCCCAGGGCATCACTTGGTACTCATTACCCTCGTACCCGGGTTTATGTTCCTTATACTTATTTAGCAACCCTTAGCCCTATTTCCTTTCGTAGCCTGGTCTGTGTGCGTATTCCTATAGTATATAAGTAGGCACTTCGTGTATAGTATCTTAGACTTGGAATTGCCTTTCTCTTACTTGGACCCTGGCTTTGTCCCTTAAGTCAGCTCTTGCAATATCAGGTTACGTTAGGTTCTTGTCCTAGTTCCTTTCAATTTGTGCCAAAGGGTTGCTGCTTGATCCAGTGCACTGTGCTCTATCTATATATTACATATTATCCATAGTACATTGTGTTAAAGGTTTACTGCTTGATCTGGTGTGTGCTCTATCTTTGTATCTCATATTACCCATAGTGCATCATGTAGAAGGCTTACTGCTTGATCTGCTGCATGCCTGGTTAATGTATTTTATATTTCATGTAGTGTATCATGTTAAAGATTTACTAGTTGAACTGGTGCACACTCAGTCTATACATCTTATATTACTTGTGGTATGCCATGTTGAATGTTTGATTAACCCACTTAACAGGGATGATATGAAACCAGTGGATTCACAATGGGACAGTGGGGAACATGGTACTAACAGAGTACAATACTTGCATAGTAGAGGGGAAATAAGATGTAGGGACATGGTGGGGATGAGGGAAAATGTAGAAACATGGTGGGGATAAGGGAAAATATAAGAATGTAGTGGGGGTGAGAGAAATGGGAAATAAGTGGTATTCACAATGAGTGATTAGAAAGGAAAGACATGCACAAGAGTATGGATTATTGGGAAAGGGAGGGAGATATTGAGAATCACATGTTCATGTATTCATATTTCTATTTCTAAACATGATTCTAGACATGGTTGTTGGCAACCCTAACCAAATAATGACTAGGTCATTACCACTAGATACTGACTTAGAGACAAGCAATAAAGTAGAGGAATCCCAACAAGAACTTGACTGAAGTTCTTGGGGTATTCATTGACACTACTTATATACTAGTACATGATGTGCACAGACCAACATGCTATGTGAATGTAACTACCTCTAATAGATAAAGTATCAATGGTAATTAAGTAAATATGTATACAGTGCGGCTTCTAAGAAGATCAGAAATGGAAGAGAAGCACATGGAGATGAATGTGGGAATAATAGAAGAAGAACCCCCAGGGTCTTCAGGGTTGATGGAGATTAAATACATGTGTCTGGAGATCACACAGCAGATCCCAGTGGAGCCATTCTGTAGAGAAGGGTGCACAGCAGCCACATTACTCTGAGTCAGAACATCACATGATCGTAACTCATAGTCCATTGGATATCATAGTCATCACATGACAAGTCATGTGATTGTGGAAAATAAAATAAAAAGGTACATATCGTAACAATGGTTACTTGATCTTTATTACACTATTTATATTACTTATAGGATATGATATCATAGATAAGTGTTAAGAACTAAATCTCTGGGCAACTCCAGAACTCCTGGAGTTAGTACAAATAGTTGGAACTTAGCTTCACTATATGTGGTGCACTCTTGCCAGAGTTCATGTTTCGGATTTTGAAGTAAGGTCAGATAAAAGACTTAGATGTCTAGTAGATAGTCAAGTTGAGCAGAGGGTCTGAGGGGGCCATTAAGGTCCTTGAGATTGGAGTCAGGAGATTGGATCTTAGTTGATATTTGAACTAAGGAAGTACATGGCTTTAGAGAATGAGGTTTATATATAAAGTCCAGAATAGATTAGTAATGGAGATTGGTAAGTGGATTAGTAGTCTAATGAGTAAGACATAGGTAATGAAATGGAGAGTCTGGGAATGTATAAGCTGGAGCTATGCTTCTAAGTGAGACACAGTATCAGGAGATAAACTAAGGTGAGGGTAGCAGCAAGGAGATACATGTTTAGGAAGTGGAGAGAAGTTAGAATAGAAAGGAGGAAGTCCAAATGGATAGAGTTGCATCCTTTTACAAGAACACTTTGGAGTTGGCTGGTTGGTTATTTGAAGGTAATGGAGTTGGGACTTGTGGAATTTGTGGGATGTGACAATAAGAGACTTTATTACTATAGGATAGCTGACTAATCATGATTGCAGAATAGTTATATCCACTTAGTCTTTATGACAGATATCATTGTATAATATTCCATGTAAATCTATATATATACAGTATATCATAACAAGTATATATTATACTTAGTGTTTTTGTATGCTGTGGCATCCAATGTGTTGATCATTGCACTGTTGTCAATTGTTGCTAAGAATCATACCCATTTTTCATGTGGGCCTTGTAGACTCACCACCATTAGGAATGGCCTGCTAACTTTTGATATGATTGGGGTTTCTGTCACATACAGGGAGTACAGGTTAGCAATGTTTGGTTATATTGGAGATATATTACATATATGTATAGTATTTGCAATGCAATCTGTACTTCTACATTACAATAGTTTGTGGCCATGGGGACTTTGTCAGCATGGTCCATGTCATTTATTGCACTCAGGGCTACTGGAGTGAGTGAGATGGTGACTTTTGCTGCTGTGGTAGTGTCTGGACTAACTCATGGGATCACTATCAGTCTGCTGATGGTAATGACCTCTGGTAGTTTTCCTAGTCCCACTAACTATCTTGCCCTGCTGCTTCTAAGTCCCAATCTCCCATGTAACCTTCTCCCATTGCCATTGTCCAGAAGATGGGAGTTGATGCTTCTGCATAATACTATTGGGGTGACTGTCCCATTGGCCAGATGATTTGTACTGGTGTAGCTCCCATTCTCATTGCTGTTGCTCATTGTATCATTGCTCCTACTAGCAAGTGCCAACATGTTTCATAGCTGTGGAGGAGTTTCTATAACAGACAAGTATTGCTTGTGTGAGCTGGTTTGGTAACAAATTCACATCCATAGCATTTGCCTAAGCCAGCTAGGGCCATTCCCAGCTTGAGAGGATATGGTCTTTCTATACCTAGGAGCACTTGTCCATGCATGGTATACCATGCCTCTATATCTGCAAGGTATTGCTATTTACCTTTGTCTATGTTGGGATAGTGCAGTGTGCTATTTACCCACTCCAGGATTTGTGATCTAGTGAGAGGTGGGTAGGTATTCATTCACCAAGGCATGGTGACTATTCTGACTGCAGTTTCAGGAGCCATTTGCATATTGGGGGTAGTGATATTATACATTAGTATTATCCTAGGTGGTGCTGACAGAGCAGTTGTGGGCTTGGGTCCATGCATTGTCTGAAGTGACATTTGCATGATTTGCTGTTGAAGAGCTATGATGGCTTGGTCTCATGCCTGGTCTTTCTTTTGGTGTTTTCACTCAGCCTGGAGGCAGTCAGGGAAAATCACTCTTACCACATTTTCAAATTTGTCCCATGAGTTATAGTCTATCTCTAGATGGTCCTTCAGTAGGTGTGGTATGCCTTTAACAACATATTCAATCAGCATACCTTGCATGTCTCCAATGATAAGGGCAAGTCAGGCTATGTTCTTCACCTATATATTTTGAGCATAGTCTCCATTGCCCTCCTTCTGCTGCCACTCTCTGATGTCAGCCTCCTTAAGTACCATTTCCTTTAAACATTGTTTTTGCTGCATCCTAGATAGCTTGATCTTGCACTTCATTGGCTACCTGTCATTGAATGCCTCTTGTAACTCTGTTATGCTTGTTATGTTCTCTACTGTGAGGCTATTGAACCATTCTTGTGTGACATTCCCTGGGTCCAGCTGCAGTTGGAAGCATTCTATTTTCCAGTTGTCTGACCACAATGTTAGTAGGCCTAGTTGGAATATGGCAAACCACCTCACCAGTTCCATTTGATCCTTTCCATTTCCCTGGAATAGCAGCAGCATAGTGGCAGATTTGTTTGGCATGTGTAATGGTGGTGGTGGTGATTTGTTACACAGGGCTGGTGGTGGTGAGTCTGAGTCTGATGGTAATGTGGGATCTGGAATAAAGAGCTGGGCAAAGGCTGGGTTGGGTATGAAAAATCAGTTACTTGAGTTTGTGGTTAGGGATAGAGAGGTATCTCAATTGTCTGGGTCCTGGGTTGTTTTAACCTGCTGGGAGATTGGTAAGGTAAAGACTGCTGGCACAAGTTAGAAATGTGTTGATGGGATGACTGTGGCATTGCTACTTGACCTGTGGTTCCTAGGCTCTTTCTGTGGTTCCAACATGATTCTGTGACATGGAGTAATAACTACTTGCTGCTTGTCTGCTGATGATAGTGGCAAGGGGAAAGACAAGCTGTCTTCTGATGATCCGTTCTGTGCCTTTCTGTTCCTACTATACCATGTAAAGCCTCAAAGCTCTGCTATCTTGTCTATAATGCTAGTGTCTCTAGTCTCACATGGTGCAGGGTAAGGCCTGCTCTCATTACCAGATGGGAAAGCCAGAGTGGGACCAGTCCCACTCAATGCCCACTACCTGCTATGGATAAGGAGATGATAATATGCTATCCCTCTGCTCTCTTGCTCCTCTCTGCTCTCTGCTCTCTGCTCTACTCTTTGCTCTCTACTCTGCTCTCTGCTCTCCACTCTGCTCTTCACCTCTCTCCTCTCTTGGCTTCTGGCCCCTGGCCCTGCACTGCCACAATGCTCATAGGAGTGGAAAGATAAAACATAATCCATTGCCTCTTTTGAGAAGACCAGGGCAAATTGCTAATATTCAGATGGCAAGGTGGTTTTTGGTTTTGCCTTTTCAGTAACAGCAGCTAGTTTAGTGGCAGTAGTCAACTTGGCTACATATGGGGATCCAAGAGGGCAAATACAGCTTCCATATCATGTAATACAATAAATATAATGGTTATGAAGGGCTCATTGGAGATACTAATCCTTGTTTTCATGATCTAGGTATTGGTAAAGATGGTGACCTGACACTGAGTTTACATAGCAGTGTTTTGAAGAAGGAGGGGCAGAGGGTTCCAATGGGGAGTAGTGTTTATTATGGCAGTTAAGATTGCCAGCATGGATAAGATAGAGATCACAGAACTTGTCAGTGAATTCCTGAATAGACAATGTTTCCATTGTCCAGTTGATAGTGGAATTGGCTTTCTTAAGCCAGGGGAGTCCAAGGATGATGCTTTTTATACTACAAGTCAGGACATAGAGGATTACCAAGTGGCAAAGTCCTTATACTGAGATAAAAACATTATAGGAATGTGTGACTTTTCTGTTTGTGTTTTTTGAGGCATCCACATTTCTTGCAAAGAAAGGGGTATTTAACTTGGTGAGAGGGAAATGATGACTTTTGGAAAAGTCTTGATCTATATAACAAATTTGTGCTCCACTATTAACCAAGGTGATAGTGTTGACAGCTTTCATTGTATGTGAGAGTACAATTAACTGAACAGAAATGTGCATAGATTTCTTGGTTGATCATATAGTTACATTGGCAATAGGAGGAGAAGGGGAAACTGGCATCAAAAAAGCTCCCCTTCTTAAAAATCTAATGATGAAATATCCTTTTTGTTATCCTTGTCATCCTTAATATCTTTTAATCCAGGTATATTGTGTTGGACACATTTGTTGGTGGGTTTCTTGGGAGGCAAAGATAATAGGAAATGAGGGCAAGCAGTACTGAGATATCCTGGGTTGCAGCAATGGAAACAGAGTTTCTTTTTGATGCAATGCTTTCATTTGTTAGGGGTAAGTTTTCTGACATGTACTGCATTAATGTCCATGGTGTTAGGATCACAAGGGATTTCCTTGGGTTTTGAGGGAGCAAAGTATTGATAGATTCCTCAATTTGAGCTTCATTTCTCAATTTCCCTGGCATGCTCCCATTACATATTAAAGTAGGTAGCTTTCTCATACCATTCTGCAATGGTGGGAAGTTTCTTGTCCATGGTGATGATTCATCACATCAGCCAGGTGGGGATCCCAGCTAAGTAGTATCCTATAAGAACATTGTCATCATCAATCTCAGAAAAAGCTACTTTGTCTTTAAATTCCAAGATATATACATCTAGTGTTACTTCTTTTTCCTTGGATCCAGGCTTCTTTTTAGTAACTTGGGCAGTGGATAGCCAGGAAATGGCATTCACAATGGTGTTAGTGGTTTTAAATGCCTTTTCAAAGGCACTTATGAAGTTATCAAAGGATCCAAGGTTAATATTGGTTCCTGAGAGAGCTTTGATATGGAATGTGGTAGTCCAATTGACTGCAGTTCCTTTGGTCATATAGGATAGAGTGAAGACAATTTACTTGCTGTCATCATTATAAATGTCTTTATTCACATGGAGATATAACCAGACTAAGTTAATCCAGTTAGAAGTGGTGGTTGCTAAGCCATCAAAGTGCTCAGGGACTGCAATATGAAGTTCAGTGGGTTTTGTGTGTGACATGGAAGTGGGAATGGAGAATAGTGGGAATGGAGGAGGAACTGGGGATGGCTGTGGAGGTTGAGGTGGGGGAGCAACAGGGAAAAGAGACAATCTGGGATTGGTAGAAGTGAGGAATGGGGATATAGGAGTATGAGATAGACAAAGGGTCTGCAATAGGTCATGGGAAAGATCTAAGATAGGATCCAGTTCCCAAAATTCAGGGTCAAGGGTTACTGCAAGATCATGGTCTGACTCAGGAGATTCATCTCCTAGTTCAGAGATAGGTTCAGAGTCTTGTTCTTTGGTGCTCTTACCTTGGGAGCTGTGCCACCAAGAGGGGACATCTGTGAAAAATGATATAGTGAAGGACTATAGTATAATGGAGATAGTCTCAGCTGGAGATATTAGACTTTTGTTACACCTGACTCAGTTAGAGGCAAGCATAGACTTGAAAAGGTTAGACTAGGACTTAAACTATGGTTTGACAAGAACAAGGTAACAATCCTTTAGGGTCAAGGGTTCAAGTGGTAGCTCAACAAGGGTTCAAGCAACAGCTTGACAGAGACAAGACTAAGAAGGATAAATGGCCTGGGAATAACAAGGGCAGTATTCACTCAAGAGGAGAATGAAGACTCATAGAGGAGAAGAAACAAGAGATTAGATTTGAATAGGTCTAACATGAGAAACATGGTAGAGTATGTCAAGGTTTATATAAGTTTGGAGAAATAAATCTGACTAAGCTATGGAAAATGATGAAAAGCAATAGAAGGCTTAGTCAGCAAATGTGTATAGAATGCCATGGAAAAGTATGGAATAATGAAGAGAAAAGAAGGAGGTAAGAATAATTGGGTCATAGGAGTGTTTGATTGTACAACTCCATAGATAACCAGGGTTTGCATAGATAGTATCATAGCAAAGAGAACATTGAACAAAGGAAGAAAAGAATTGTAATATTCACTAACAATCATAACCCATGTCAGATCAGGCCAAAATCAACTGCAAGATTTATACCAATAACAACAATGTTATCTGCTACCTGGTGGCTGGTGATCAAGTGTATTAGCATTGATGGGGAGCAGTTGCTATAAGTCTTGGTCCTCCCTATTCCATTGATATACTCACTATCTCCCAGGGAATAGTTAGTATCCATAACTTGTTCTTCTCTGTATTTCCTGAACCTCTAGCATTCTCCATAAGTCTCTCTTAATCTTCATCTTCCTTAATCTTTATGTTCACTTGTTCAGATGACTCCAACTCTTGTCTACACCAACTGCCACTGGGGTCAATGCTATTGAACTAAGGAATGTGGTGGTCACAGTGTTTGACTTGGTTGAACTTACCAGAGGGGCTTATTTGGGTCTCCATAACCACACTGTGAATACACCTTGGGTCCATACCTTCTTAACATGGTTCTGGGCACTAGATCAGAGGACAACCATCTTTAGATACCTGTTTCCATATTCACAGATATGTTTCAGTGGAGAAAGCAGAGAGAGGGAGGAGAAAATGTATCTCATGGATCATACTTCTTTACCTATATGGGGTACTGGGGTGCTAGCATGAGCAGGCTTGATAGTAAGGTTATAGATATCCTTGGTTGCCAACAGGGCTTTGGATGAGTTGATGATTGAAATGATCTTCTTTGATACACCTAGATATTCACTATTCTATTCATCACTTGCTCTACACTTCTGCTATCCTTACTTGCAAGCTTTGTCACTTTGCCTCACGGCTTAGCCAATCTATATCACATTACCTAGTACACATGATATCCCAAGGTTATATATTGTATTCTCTTGATTATAACATGGCTGCTGTGCGCCCTTTAGTCATTGAGATTACGTTATATATTAGTTACCTCAGATCTCATATAGATACATCTTATCACCCGTTACAAGGCATATATTCCCTGCTACCTTATATCTGCTTATACCCATATCTCTATCAGGATCTGTCCAATTCTATTTGATATAGATCTGCTTATTTAGATACACTCTTCATCCAGATCTGTGGATCCAGATCTCCATTCTTTAAGATCTATTTCATATTCATTTCTCTGTTTAGTTTATTAGTTATTCGTACCCATCACCCAGAGATCGTCCATTGAACTCTATTCCTTTACCCTGGGTTCGTGTCCATATACTTATTTAGTAGTTACACTTTCCTTTACTTAGTTACCCTAGCCCGGAGCCCTTTCCCAGTTCATGGTCCGTGCTCACATCTCTTTAGTATATAAGTAGGGACTTCTCTTGTAAAGTACCTTACGCTTGGAATTCCTTTTCTCTCTTGCGAATCCTAGACTCTTGAGTTTAGCTCATAAGATATTAAGGTCTTTCAATAATGTTCCCTCTGTACTCATACATACTGTAGAGCCTTCATACATTGTATAAATGTTGTCTTGTATTCCATATGCTACATGCTACTTATATTAACCCTACTTCTTTCTGCTCTGTCAATAAGTGGCTCCATGGGTAAGGATCAATTTCACAATTGACATATCCCTAAATATGCTAATAGAACTGTGCTGACAGCCTGAAAGGAACTTGAATATCTTAATGGAAAGAACCAAGAAGAGGGAAAGAGTATAGATTTGAGAGAATTCCAAGCATAGGGATCATACACGGTATGGACCTACTTACATACTACAAAGGAATGCACACAGACCAATACTAAGTATGGAAATAGGGCAAAGGGTAACTAAATAAGTATAAGGAATATAACCCAGGTACAAGGGTACAAGTACCAAGCAATACCTTGGGTAAAGGGACGCAAGTCCAATGAGATCTCGGGTAAGGGTAATGATGTAATAAACTAAACAGAGAAATGATATCTAAGATCTAGGATTAACCCTGGGTTAAGGGGTGAATCTAGATATGAATCTCTATATCTATAGATCTCAGGATCTCAGATCTGAGATGCAATAAATAACCTAAACTAAGATAACTGTAACAGAAATATCTGAATAGATAAGATAACGAATGGATTTGATAATGAGAGTAATTAATAATGAGTGATGATAAGATAAGATAACGAGTGTTGGTAACGAATGAATACGAAACTATATGAATAGAGTACGAATACAAGAAAGAGTCATTTCACAGCCTAAGTGGGCATAGAATGCATGAGGAACATTCAGTAGACTCTCTTCTGATACTCAATAGATGTAATCCATGACCAGGCTATAGTATATTGTCACAGTCATCTGCTGGATGTTAAAACAAGAACTGCTCAGATTTGTCAGCAGCATGTCTGCTGGAGCATTTACAAGTGTCTGGCCAGTATACAAGGCAATATATCACATAGACAGCTCACTTCTCAACCTACTGTGAGCAGTGTAAAAATGGTTCCAGGAATGTTATACCAATATGTGTGGGAAATCTAATACACACTCCATTTACATTTTCTGTCAATTGTCAGTTTTCTGGAATTCTAATTTGAGTATATAGGGAGTCTAGAGATATGTAGTAGACAGATCATATCTTTGAATAATGCTTACCATGCCTATGCCAAATATCTTCATTCTTTCACATAATTGTTATAGTAGTAAAAGGTAATACAAGACAGAAATTGACACAAAGGTCAATCCCAAAAAATTGGCCTTATCAGATAAGAATTGTAAATAATCCCCACTTGCCTCATGCATTGAATTAAATTCAATAGCTGGCAGCAAGTGTGAAATTTGCAGATTAATGATTGCTGGATAGTCTCTCTTGCCTTCTCACTTTGAAGTTGCTTATTCCCTGAATAGAGACAGACACTCTGTGTTAGCTTCTGTCCATAGCAATAATCACTTACAGGCTACCTCCAAAGAGATATAAAAACAGCATAAATTATTCCATCCAAGTCTCAAGAATGTCTTCACTAAGGGATCTGGGATGTGATAGGGTTAATAAGCCAGCAAGAGTAGATTGCTTGACTCCAAGTTGCAAACATTGCCTTAATAGCAGG
>JBBPRD010000675.1:0-10979 GCA_038092855.1 Boletus piedmontensis | reverse complement strand
TCTCTGGTACCATCCGTCTCACTCGCTCCAAGTATGACATTATCGGAGTTGGCGCATTCAAGACATGTCAGCTCGCTTGGCTCAACATTTTCCCATTCAGATCTTATGGCCTTGGATCTGCTCCGAATCAAGAAATCGTTCTCAAGCGACCTTACGATGGTGAAGGAGGCCCCCCATTTGCGCGGCTATCGCTGACCAATGAGTCAACGAAGCTATTTCGTGAAGCTAACATCCTATACTGGTCGAAGGTGCTTCTCAACATGACTTACAACTATATCCATCACTGTATCTCCAAAGCCACTGACCCACCTCCCTTCGACATTCCCATGCTATGTTTTGTCGACGCAGGGTTGGTATTTGCTTATACCGACCGCCCTAATGCTCCGAAGGGTCCCAGTACCTTTAGACCCAGAACCGTCAGCACTATATACCTTGCGGAGGAACTGATCAAATGTGAAGTTTCAGAAACTGGCAGCGACGATGATAGGGATCATTCCAGGTTCATTAAATTTATTCACAACAGTAGACCCACCCCCCAGCCCAATCCCACCGAATACGGGTTCGAAACTGCGGAGTTTCTCGCATTTACTCAACATGTCCAATACAGTAACACAGACGGTCAAGTGTACATTTCCGATTACCAAGGCAAGTTATCTCAAGACTACTACCAATATTGCGATATACTAACCTTCTGATGTTAGGCAGTACAACGACACTGACAGACCCTCAAATCCTCACACATCCGTACGTACAATGAATTGATGCTGATTACACACAATCAACTGACGACTTACTCTCTAGGGATGTTAACCAGGGTAAGAATCTGTTCGGCGACGGAAATTTGGAGGAGGTGGCGCTTTTTGAGAAACAGCACGTTTGTAACAAGTACTGCAGATGGCCAGGATTCCGGTTGGAGGAATTTGGTCATGGGACAAGCTCGGGAGGCATAAATTACTCTTAACTCGACGGTTCGCTTGGTATGGTTTTGTGCTCGAGCATATGGACTCATTACGGCCGACTACGGTACAAAATATTTGCAACATTCCCTATTGTATTTTGTTATTGGTAAAGATACTCGATATTTGACAAATTGACATCAATGTATTGATGAATCACAATTACCTTTTGACCTTCTCACATTTGTGTTCGGGTGATCGAGATCCTCCTACGGACATTTCTATTTGGAGAAATGCCCCGGACGAAGTTACTTCTTTCTTAGAGCACGATTGTCCCGCTTTCCATACCTTGTACACGGCTGACGCGCTGACGGAAGAACCAGAGGCAGAGAAAATCAGATCGAGAATGCATGGCACTAGGTGTGAGAATGCCCTGGGCCGCGTCACGATAAAAGAACGAGTACTGTCACATAACTGAACCTAACCCATCCATCTTCTGTGAACAGCTCGCAGAATTTGGAATAGCTGAGTTTGAAACCTGCAAAATTCTACCCGACAAAACCCTCCCCCAGCGTGGGAGTCGGGGGCTTTACCCAATGATTCCGAGTCCGAAGCGGGCGAGTCGGAATTCTTTATTGCACTCCGGGCTGCCAGGAAATAGCCAAGGACGAGTCACTGACCGTTAATAGTATCATTTATATATCGCTTCCCTCGTTGTTGGCCTCAACGACCACCATGCCCTCCATCTCAGCTGCTACCCATAAACTTAGCAACAGTCTCATTTCGTCGGTATGCGTCGCCAAAGCGTGGGAAGAAACTGCCAGTGATTAGACCGTTTATTGTTCGGCGCTCGTTGTCCATGACAAAGACAAGTTTCGACCTGCCCTCTTGGACTCTGAAAATTTGAAGGTCTACCCCTCTCCGAATCAACAATGTTGAATCCCTCAACTCCGAAGTTCCCGGCTTTATCGCCCAACTTGCAGTCTACCCCACAATCAGCTGGGAGTGCTGCGAGAAGCAAAGGTTGTGGCACCACTGGCCTGGGGTAAGCCAACTTTCCAGTTTCGAAATCACTTCTACTAAATTGCTGTCGTGTACAGGGTAAATGTGGTGCAACCATGGATAGCAAGAGATATCGAAAACGCCCAACGTTGCGACGTAGACGAGATGCTGAAGTCGTTTCTCTCGGACTGCATGGACGACGAATCCTCAATGATGAAGGACCCAGCCGCACTCTTCAAAACGTGTCTCGAGAGTGTTCTGCCTATCTGCAATGGCAAAGTGTCCAAGGACGGAGTTGATTCCGCTCATATTAGAACACATCTACAAAACTAGTAGGGGTTGTACATTTCCTGTGACCTGCTGGCGTTTTGAACAACTTTCGTAGTTCCCAAAGCCACAAGGAGGCAGACTTATACCCGCACTTCGTACGTGCTGCCAATGTCGCACTCTTCCATCTTCAGGACCTGGATCACATCAACGGTCTCCGCCAACCCCCCGACCAACTTGTTTTCCAGGTCTATGGCAAGGAGATGGGACAATCCCATCAGGGAACGACAACCTTTCGCAAACCTGATATAGTCCTCGTGGCCGCCGCCGACGCTCGAGTTGGTGACACACCAAATGGCCTTCTCGAAGCCAGTGCTAGGAAACCAGAGAAGAGTTTTCACTGGCGAGACGTCCGTACCGTCATCGAGTTCAAGATCTGTCGGAGGGACTTTTTTCCTCCTTCGTTCTATGCTATTAATGACTACATCGAGTCCCCTCCGTCCTGGAAGTATCTGTCCCCGAAACCTATCCACGAGTCGGTGATACCGCCTTCAAGCAGTTTCCTACAGGAATCCGAATGTAGGTAACTCATTTCGGTCTCGTTGATAAATAGTGATGGTAATGCAGCCAATGTTGTTGAAACCTCTTCGACGCGAAAGAGGAAAGCGTCCGCGTACAAAACTGAACGCGAGTCCCAACCGAAGTTTGGAGAGTGGTCGAACAAGAGATCTGGATCCAATTCCAAGCGGCAGAGAGTCGAAACCAGCGAGGCTGACGCCAACAAAATACGTCCCACTGCAACCCAAATCGGAATATATGGAGCTGAGATGTTCGCATCCCACATTGGTCGGCAGCATGTCCTCTGTCTCACCATCATTGGTGCGTGATTGATTAATCTTGCTGTCGGGCAGAATAAATCAACCCTCAACCTGGGTTGCGGCAGGGGATCTCCTATATCTTTGGCGCTACGATCGTCAACGGCCAATCCAGTGTTCCGCGCTGGACTTCATTCAAGATCTCCCTCGCTTTCTTGTGCTCCTGCTCACAATGCAGCGGTTTGAGAACCGACACTGGGGTTTGAGTCCCCACATTGATCCCAATTTTGGCGAACTCTCCACGGCTTCGACAATGGTGCTCATTCAAGATCCGAAGGAGGGCGCAGTTGACATCGTATTAGATCGTTCCCCAGACAAACGAGTCTCCCACTATGGTCTCAATGGACGAGCAACAAATATGTTTTCCGTGACAAGTGAGAAGTTTGGATCAGGGCGGAGCCTGGTTGCCAAATTCTTTTGGAGTGAAGAATCTCGCATAAGCGAGCCGGACATTTTGAGGAGAGTTTACGAGATCGCAGAGAGGGAGCCGGACGTCCGAAATCATGTTCCAGTGATGGTGTTCTCCCACATGTTTTCGGGCTCTTCTACAGCAAAAATCCGTAAGCGTCTTGGTCTGCTGACAGTAGGAGCTCGGGTCCTCTATATGATCATCTTCGAGAAGTTGATGCCGATTACAAAACTGGCTGGTGACCCGTTCTTTGAGTGCTGGTGGCACACGGTGAAATGTGATTGTCTTCCCATGCTCAGATCAAATTTCCACTGACTGCCACCAAAGGTCATCTTGCGCTGTGGAAGAATGGTGTTTACCATCGTGACATCAGTGCCTCCAATCTGATGCACAAAGGCGAGGCGGGCAATGTTGGTGTGCTGAACGACTTTGACTTGGCGACGATCGCTCCAGGTCCTACGGGGAACGAGCGCACCGGCACGCTCCCATTCATGGCGCAAGAACTACTCTCGAAAAAAGGGCAGGAAGGGGAAATCAAGCACATCTATGCGCACGACGCAGAATCATTCATCTGGGTTCTCACGTGGGTCTGTCTCCGCTACGACGATGGCGTACTTCACGAGAAGCGACCCTTGGATGCATGGCTGAAAGTGGATGCAGAACAATGTAGGGAAAAAAAGGCATCGTTTTTGCTCTACCACGCTGGTGAGGATTTCACACCCGGCAAAGGTCACGAGGAGAATTGGCTCGTCGCAAAGAAGGGTTTGGCTGCTTTGTTGCAACAAACGACTTCTCGCACCCATTCCGACGAGACTTGTGACGGGCCGTTTCAAATGCTCCTCAAGCCTCTTCGTGAAAAAGGAATTGAATAGTGGTATTCAGTGTGGCTAGTAGATACTATGAAATTCAGTGGTACTCTATTCTAGGTACGGTGTCCTCTCATCGTCGGCCTGTGTTATTTAGTTTCCCTCTCTATTCTAGTGTCCAAAGTTGCGCGAGTGCTATTGCAGCGGTCCCTAGCGATCCTGACACTACCTTTATAAGGGTTTATATGGTCTTATACAAAATATACTTCTTGCAGGGTATATAAGGGGTTTATAAGGGGTTTATAAGAAATCCGTGATACCTGTGATGCCCAAGAGTGTTTTTTCGTGTAGTATTGGTTGAGGCTCGTGCGATGCCTTAGTCTAGTAAAATTCAGTGGAAGTGTCAATTGATGCCCGGAGTCTTCAGTGAGGTCGTCGGCGATGGATAATCCTCCAAACGCCAACATACACACCATCGTAAAGGCTCAAATTGTCTTCCTCCTCTCTGCACTCACAGAGGACAATTTCGAGAGGAACCAGCTGGAAATACGTTCGGTATGCACCCGCCTTTCTCTCCCGTTTTTCTGCTCGAACCCTCATCTTGCTGCGTGACACAGCTCTCGGAGCAGCACGGTCTCGACACCTACCTCCACGTCGTCTCATCATTCACTCACAAGGCCATCTCACCTTGGCTGCCCTGCCCTCTGCGTTCGACACCTCTACCGCCCTGACCTTCCGTCTGCTTGTTCAGGAGACTCAGCGTCTCGCTCGTGATCCTTTTCTCTCAGACCGATTTCGGGATGGCATAGACAAGGGCGAAGGGGACGCCTTCAGGCATTTTGATCTCCTCCGATTTGTAGATCGTGTTTCTCTCAGGCCACTTGAGAGACTCGTTTTGGCTTCATCCATTGTTGCTGGTTTAGTACTCGCAAGGAGATGGCTACCCAGGCTGCTGCCCTTATTCGTATCGACTTTGAAAATGCCATCCTCTCTCTCTGCCAGCACCTCTCTTTCGACCACGCTGATCTCTCCCCTCAGCAAATTGCAAAACTCATGTCAAACTTATTGTCTGACTCCAATTTGGAACCCCCCGTGTTGGATGCCACCCAGCGCCAGGCCCTGCGGCTGTACAAGCCAAGTATGGACCAGAGATAGTTGCTCCTATCTTGCAGCGCGTCTTCCCCACATTGAGGTATGCCGCGCAATGCATGCTCTTCATATCTCTGTACGTGACTAATACGGCGCGCTTACGCAGCCTTCCCTCTGGTGTATCCCTTGTCCAGACCCTGATTCAGCTTGGCCCGGAGATCACTAGCGATGCAGACACAGTCTGTGCGCTCCTTCTTTGGTTTGGCATCTCTGATGCCAATCCTCCACGGGATGCCCAAGTTGTCGAGATCATATCAAGTTTGGCACGGCTCGCTGTGGAAGGTACGACGCTGTGTGACGTGGGGGATTTGGTGAGAGCTTTGGGTAGTTTCGTAAGTTACAAGGGATTGTGGCTTCCGTTGTTGTTGATACGTTTTGTAGCATGTCAACCTTAACTGGGCCAACGTCATCAAAGCATTTGACTGGCTTGATCGTCATGGAGTCGATACTGCCAAGTTGAAGTTGTTGATTGCCATCCTCCTCAACTGTCCGCGGGATGCCGATCCGCATGCAGTGACTGGGTTCTGGTGAGTGGAAGAATTCGTTATACCAACTGAAGCTTCTCGATGCCCTTTTATCCTTACCCGCAGACACTTTCAATTTTGTGTCCTTACCAGGTCATAGGATTGTCACTGTAGAGGACGTGGCAGCTGCGAGTCCTACGATCAAGTCATTGGTGGCTAACGTTCAGGGCCACACATGGAATTCACTCGATCTCTTCAAGGTTCCGGTATGGCTTGCAGATTCAGACAATGCTGACATCCGGAATTGCATCCGTGATATGTTGGACGAAGCACTCAAGATAAGCGCAGAATTTGTCCAAATGGGCCTACTTCAGGTTCCGGTATGCCATTGCTCGGATTTTTTTAGGATCAGAATTGGGGTGACATTCGTCTTGAGTATTCTCGTAAGCTGCTGGCTATGTTTCTGGCAGGTCACCCGAACCATCAGCTTGTCTTTATGCGGTTGTGGCAAATTGACCCAGCGTATCTTCTCGGCGCTTTTTACGATTTCTATGACGAAAACCCTCTCAACATTACCTGAATTTTGGATGTTGCACAAGACCTCAAGGTGAGGACTTACATTCTTCTAGCGTCTGGATTCGCGTCTCACTCGCTGTAGGCCCTGGAAAATCTTTTGGACTCACGGCCCTTTACCTTCGCTCTCGATGTCGCTGCACTGGCTTCTCGTCGAGAGTACTTGAACCTAGACAAGTGGCTTGCTGACAATGTCACTGCTCACGGTGCCGAGTTCCTTCGTTCTATGATTCATTTCCTGGAAATTACGATGGAGTGAAAAGGTTTCCAGAATGTCAGATCCCGCAGTGGATGGTCGTACTATGCCTCTTAATCCTCAAAGTATCACCATCTTCCTCCGTACCCTTTGAAACAAGTTTGTGCTTTATTTTTGCATTTGA
Organism: Boletus piedmontensis; assembly: GCA_038092855.1. Lineage (NCBI taxonomy): Eukaryota > Fungi > Basidiomycota > Agaricomycetes > Boletales > Boletaceae > Boletus > Boletus piedmontensis. The sequence goes on along the minus strand of JBBPRD010000675.1, from coordinate 4,158 downwards.
ATTTCACTAACGGGGACTCTGTTACACAGCTCCGCCAAAATGCCCCGGGAGGATATAGACTATTGCCTCAAAGTCCGCAACGCTTGTCTGCAAATTCACCCGCGCCTCGTGAACCTCATCCCCGGTACCGACATCAAACCCGGTTTTACTGTCGTCAACTACTCGGCTGAGATCGAGGCTGAAGTCAACGCTATATACAAGGAGATGTACGATGAACAAACGAGCATTGACGAAGTTATTTCCCTTCCTCAACGTAGCAAAGCTTCAACGGACCCTAGAGATCACGAAATTTTCTCTTGCATGCTCCATTTCCTATTCGACGAATACAAGTTTTTCCAGTCCTACTACCCCACCCGCGAACTTGCTATGACTGCTTACCTCTTTGGCTCAATCATCCAACACGAACTAGTCGATATCATTCCATTCGGGATAGCACTTCGCTACGTCGTCGACGCCTTGAGCTGCCCTCCCGAGACGAACTTGTTCAAGTTTGGATTGCAAGCTCTGGCCCAGTTTGAGAATCGTCTTCCAGAATGGCAGCCACTCTGTCAGGCGTTGTTGGGTATTCCGCATTTGATGGAAACTCGTCCGGACCTTGCGGCTACTATTCACCGGGCAATTGCTACTGGAGTAGATGGGTCGAATGGAGACATGAGAGCTCATTCAGTTGATCCAACTCCGGTGTTCATGGCCATCCAGCCAGACAGGATGGATATCGAGATCTCCAAGCCGACCGAAGAATTGTCCGACAAGGTTCTGTTCATCGTGAACAATCTTGCACCCAGCAACTTCAACGCGAAACTTACGGAGATGAAGGATCACTTTGATGATACTTATGCAAAGTGGTTTGCCAATTATCTGGTTGACCAGCGGATCAGCGCGGAGCCCAACAACCACCAACTTTATCTTCGTTTCTTGGACGCCCTCGAGAAGCCAAAATTGGGCAAGCTCATTCTCCAGGAGACATTCATCAAGTCTGCCGCGATGCTCAACAGCGCAAAAACGATGCAGGTCACGTCTGAGCGGGCGATCTTGAAGAACCTTGGCTCTTGGTTTGGGACTATCACGCTCGCGAGGGACAAGCCTATCCGTCACAAAAACCTTTCCTTCAAAGTTCTCGTTGAGGATTACGAAAGTGGACGGTTGATTGTTGCTATTCCGTTTGTATGCAAGACTCCTGAACCTTGTGCCAAATCCAAGGTGTTCAAGCCCTCGAATCCATGGCTCATTGCCGTCGTCTTGCTTCTTGCGGAGCTCTACCACTTTGCCGATCTCAAACTGAACTTGAAGTTTGAGATTGAGGTGTTGTGCAAAGGGCTTGACATTGATCTTGACACAGTCGAAGCGACTACGATTCTCAGAAACCGGCCCACAGCCGATGCTTCGGCCCCCGCACCTGGTCTCCCCGACTATGTGAATGATATAGAATCATTGTCGATGAACGGGTTCGAGGGGAGGGGGATCCATGGCGAAGGCCAGGTTATGTCACTTGGCTCCGCTGCCCCTGCGGAGACTCAGAGAGCTATTGGGGCGTATATCGAGTCGATTTTGGCTGGACTAGCCTCGACTGTCATCATCAGTTCCAAACTCGCGCCGTTGCACGCCAATCACTCATTCAAAAGGGCTGTCCAGTTGGCGGTCGATCGTTCGGTTCGCGAGGTATGTATACTCGTTGAGGTGGAAGTTTGTGTGTCAACTATGGTCTTTCCCAGATCATTGTCCCTGTTGTCGAGCGCTCGGTCACGATTGCAGGCATTTCTACCCGAGAGCTGGTTACGAAGGACTTCGCTATGGAGTCCAGCGAGGACAAATCACGCAAGGCAGGCCATCTGATGGCTCAGAAGCTCGCTGGAAGTCTTGCGCTGGTGACCTGCAAGGAACCTCTCAAAAGCAATCTTGGTGGACACCTTCGCACCGCCCTTGTTGACCATGGTTTCAGCGAATAAGTGATTTCCGAGCAGGTACTTTCCAGTAGAGGTCGCTTGTTCTGCTATCGAAAAAGCTGCGATGGAACGCGCGGTGGCAGATGTTGATGAAGGGCTTGTGGCTTCCTATGAAGTTCGCCGAAGGCATAGAGAGCTTCGCAGTGGTCAGGCATTTTGGGATCCTGCTGCTCCTCCTACCAACTTCTCGGTGGCTCTCCCTGATCCGTTGCGTATCAAGGCTACAGGTCTGCAGCCTCATCAAGTTGCTGTGTATGAAGATTTCTGTAAGTATTATGTAGACTCTGTCGTCATGTTACTGATGCGGAACCACAGCTCTCGATCCCAAACGGCGGCCCCTTACCATGAGTCGGCCTGGCTCGGCGGTGGCATATTCCCATGGAGACCACCTTCCTCCGACTGTTTATGCTGGCTCCCCTGCACCAGAGCAGGGGATCAGTGCTTTAAGCCATCCAGAAGCGATCGAACGGTTCACGGTTTGTCTGGTTACTGCCGATGCTTTACTCCACACTAACTCAGAGTTTAAGATCACTGCCAGGGACCTAGAGAGCCTTGTTGTCCAGTTGCCCATTGCTTCGCTCTCGGCACTGCCCTCAAATCACGACATTCGCCACTTGGTCTGCCAAGTGCTCTACATCGCTGCTCAGTCGGTAGATTACAACCGCACTTCGCTGCTTATCTCTCAGAAGATTGTGCAACTGCCGTATAAGACATCATCTCAGCTAGGCAGGCAGATTTACGTTGCACTTTTGAATCAACTCTGCCATTCATTCGAGGAAGTTGCGAAAGAGGCTATCACCTGGCTTTTATATGCCGAGGATGAGGTTTGTACTTCGCCAAACTTTACTTGTGCCTGTGCTGACATTAATGCAGCGCAAGCTCAACATCCCGCTGACCATCACTCTTCTCCGCAGCGGACTTCTGAATACTTCGCTTCAGGACCAGCAATTGGCCAAGAGTTTGTTCCAGGATCCCCGTCCGACTCTGCAGAGTTTTGCGGCTGGCCTCGTCCGAGAGTGCTTGTCCAGTGACCCGCCTGCCGCATCCCAAAACCAGTTAACATATACAATTGAGGTCTTGGGACAGCTCGTCCAAGCTGGAAAAGCCAACGAAGAGTAGGTGTATTGTGCTATCTGTTAATAACATGGTCTGATGTGCTTGGGATAGTGTTCAACACCTCTTAGATGATCTCTGTGGTGTCGAGACGGCCGAGCAACGCCGTCGCTTCTGATGGGGTTGTCACCAGGCAGCCTTCGGTCAAACCTGAGACTGAGCAACTCAGAGAGAAGCTCTTTTCCTGGTTCCAGCAATGGGTCACTATCTTCCAGCGTTCACACTCTCCAGAGAAAGCTTCTGTCCCCTACACCACCCAACTGACCAAGCAAGGTATCCTGAAGGTCGAGGACATCTCTTCGTTCTTCTTCCGTGTCTGCACCAATTCCAGTGTCAACAGCTACCTCAAATGCATTGCTGGTGGAGAGTTCGATTATGCTTTCCAGGCTCTGGATGTGATGTCACGCCTGATTGTCTACATCATCAAGTACCATGGGGATGCTTCTGGTGTCAACAATGACCAAGCAAAAGTGCATTACCTTACAAAAATCTTGTCGATCTTCGTCCTTGTCTTGGCCAACATGCATGAAAACCAAGGAGTTATGTTCCAGCAGAAGCCAATCTTCAGATTCTTCTCCAGTCTTATCAATGACCTACACACAATGGAGGCAAACCTCAGATCCGCATGTTTCCAGCTGTTGACTGCCATCAAGTACACTCGGTCTAGAGAGGGAATGTCAGTATTGCTTATTGCAATTTTTCAGTGACACCTTCAGTTCATTACAACCCACCTACTTCCCTGGTTTCGCGTTTTCGTGGTTGAGTCTAGTTTCCCACAGGCATTTCATGCCCAAGTTGCTCCTGCCCGAGAATCAAGAGGGCTGGTCTGCGTTCCACAAGCTTCTCTTGTCTCTCTTCAAGATTTTGGTACCATTCCTCAAGGAAGGAGATCTTCAACTTGCTGCTCACGACCTCTACAGAGGCACACTCTGCCTGCTCCTTGTCCTCCTTCATGACTTTCCTGAGTTCCTCAGTGAATATGTTGGCGACCCTAATCTAATAAAGACTAGGTCGTTACCACCAGAGACTGACTTAGAGCACAAGTATGAGTAGGGGAATTCTGACAAGAACTTGACTGAAGTTCTTGCGGTATGCATTCAGA
>JBBPRD010000674.1:0-10980 GCA_038092855.1 Boletus piedmontensis | reverse complement strand
GTCCTATACTCACCAAGGCCTTGCACTGAACGCCACTTGTACGGACGGCCTCGATGACTGCGTCCACCTTCTTGAGGCGGGCGCGCGCATTTGCCTTGCGCGTCACGGATAACTTCCATGGTGTTTTCCTGTCCCTGTTCAGTCTCTTTGACGACCTCAAAGATGCAAGACTGACCATAAGAGACCGCCGAATGCGACAGACGTCGGACGGAACGCGCCAAACATCTTCACCAGGACGAGTGAGCGGGAAGAAGGTGCCGAAACATGCCGGTCCCCTTTTTCAACTTCCGACAGTAGCTCACGCGCGCTGTAGTCCTTGTCAAGTAGCATCTTCGACAACAACTCGTACGACAACTGCGACAGTCCGACACAATGGCAGTTGAGACACAGACCATGCCCACACTGAATGGACACGCCTTCGATGGCGACACTGACATTGTCAAGGAACCCTCCCTCAGATTTACCACCGGTCTCATTCTCCCTCCCCCAGAAATTAAATGTGCGCAATCTTCTCGTCTTGAACTAAACCTTGGTACTGACCCATCTCTTCAGCCGTCATTGACAGAACCGCCCTCTTCGTTGCGCGCTCAGCCAATCCCCCGCAGTTCGAGGACAAGATCCGCGAGAATCAGCGTCAGGATCCCAAGTTCTCGTTCCTCAACCCTGCGGACCCTTATCATGCTTACTATAGGCATCGTATCGACCGAATATCTGCCGGAGAGGAAGTGGAAGAAGTATCCCCGGACAAGGGGAAGGTAGGGGAGGGTGAAAAAATGCCTGTGGTTCAGGAAGATCTTGGAGTCGAACCACCTCAGCCCCAATTCGTTATGGATATGCCAAGTATCAGTCCCATTGATCTGTAAGCGACATGTCATCGATTTCCGCTCGATTATACCTCATTTTGCCCGCAGAGACATCATGAAACTGACTGCCCTTTTCACTGCTCGCCGTGGGCGCACTTTTCTTGCCGCCCTCTCCCAAAGAGAAGGGCGCAATTATCAATTTGACTTTTTGCGACCCAATCATTCGCTCTTTGGCTACTTCAATCGCCTTGTCGAACAATATCTTAAAGTCCTGTACCCGGGCAAGGAGTCGTTGTCGCATATTTACGAGCGCGCGCAGGACGGGTCACAGTGGAAAGCTCTTGAACAGTCAAAGAAATACGCACGATGGGAACGAGTGAAGAGAGAAAAGGATAAGAAGCGCCAAGACGATCAGGAGGCAGAGAAACGTACGTTTTGATTAATCCAATTCTGTCAGTTCGAGTCACTAACTTTCTTCACGCATAGTGGCGTTTGCTGAGATCGATTGGCATGATTATGCTATCGTCCAAACCATTGAATTTACCGTCGCTGATGCAAACTCGGAGCTACCGCCACCGATGAATGTGCAGGAGGTAGAAAACATGACTTTGGCGCAGAAACGTATGGCTGCAATGATCATGGAGACTACCGCCGACGACATCGAAGCTCACCGTGCGAGACAGGCTGCCGCAGAGGCAGAAGCTGCTGCCGCTGTTGGTGGTGCAGGCATACCCACAGCAGAGGGCGAAGATGCCGCGATGGAACAAAGCGAAGATGAGGACGACGAGGTGCAACAGCGGCAGCAACGTGAAGAAGAAGAAAGGATGCGAGAGTTGGAGCGTGCAAGGGTCATCCAAGCTAGTACTAATGCTGCTGGTCCAATGAAGATCAAGTCTGATTATGTGCCCAAGCGTAAGTGTTCTTCCTTTTGTTACCGGCGGCGCGAGTTTTCTAATGAATTATATTAGTCGGTGCCAAGAAAACATCTGCCCTCACTACTTGCGCTATCTGTGGTCAACAGATCCCCGTGGACGAGCTCGACGAGCACATGCGGATTGAACTGCTGGACCCCAAGTGGAAGTCACAACGAGATGCCTTGGAGGCCCGCAAAGTTCAGGCCTCCGAACTTTTACGGGGTGCAGATGTTGTCTCGTCACTCAAGGACCTTGCCCGTACACGTGTCGATATCTTTGGTGCTGAGGCGGACGAAGAACGTCGAAAGAAGGAGGAGGAGGAGGAACGAGAACGTCGGAAAGAGAGAGAAAAGGTTGTCTGGGATGGGCATACCGCAACCAAAGTCAGCACAATGGACAAGTATTCCCTTAATGTCAACTTCGACGAGCAAATCGCTGCTATTCACCGTGCCAAGGGTCTTGGACCGCAGGACATCAATGCGATCGGGCCTGGTATTGGGCCTGCTGCTGCTCCACCTCCGCCGATGACAACGCTTCCACCTGCCCCTGCATCGTTACCAGCCCCACCTATCCAGGCTCCAGGATCTGTGTCCCATCCGGCGTACTCGGCTGCAACAGTGTCATCAGGACCCCAGCCAGCTTCCGTATATTCCAACCAACCACCGCCGGTCATGTTGCCACCACTTCACTATCAGGGTCCAGATGCTGTACAACCTTTCGGGTTTCAGCCACCTCCTCCTGGTATGCACCCTGCTCGCATGACTGGTATGACTGGCCCACAGGTTGGCATGGTACGGAGCGCCGATGAAATGGACGGCCTCGAGGAACAACCCCAAATTAAGAGGCAAAAAATTGCGAAGCTTCCAGGTGGTGCCTTATATCCGGAGGCAGATTGGATTAGCATGCACCCTTACACGATCTCTCTCAGCATTCAGCTTCCTGATGAACCTTCGAAACCGGAGTGGAAGCTCGACGGGAAGATGGTGACCATTTCTGATCTACCACTAACGCTCCTTGTTTCAACGCTTCGAGAGCGATTTATTCAGGCCACGGGGAGCACACTACCTGCTTCGAAAATGCGAATATCTTACATGGGTAAAATGCTGACAAATTCCAGCACGATCGCGAGTTACAACTTGGAGGACGAAGATGTTGTGGTGCTGAGTGTTAGTGCTGGGAAGAAGAAGTAACGTAGTGAATATACTCTACTATTGCCCCGAGTCCCCTCGTGTGTTGTGTAATGTAATACAGCTGCATGGCAATAGGTCGTGTCTACGAGGTGTGAGAAGTCCTACCAGGTCCCGATAATGTTAGCGAATACAATATGTTGATGTGATCGACGAATAGTAAATGCTCGTGACACGAATCAAATCCCAAAATATACCCAAAGTGAATGTTAACGTTGAACGACCAAAAACCCAAAAGAGTAAAAACAAAACAAAAAGCCCCAAGTGTTCCTATGCCCCACGTAAAACCCAAAATGAATAGAAAAATGAAGGAGACGAGACACCCTTATAATATTAGCGTCCCTCGTGCCCAAAAACGTTTCTTCGGACTATTTGCGACGTAAAAAGCGATAGGCGAAAGCGTGGTTTAACTGTGGGGTGATTGACCAAAGCCTGAGCCACACGGCGCATGTTTGGCGGATGTGGTGGGCGCATCAGGGCTGCTAGCGCGTGGTCGCAACATTGGGGACGGAGGGAGAAGCAAGCGGCTGAACGAGCTGTCTGAGGAGGTTGGCGAAGGTGTCGTGTCGTTCGATCCCTCTGATCTTGTGTCGGCGTCAGACGCTGAAGATCTGTCTAGAGGAACCATGTCCCGGAGCCACTCGTCCTCCTCCTGGGAAGGCCATCTGGGGAGAGGGCAGTTTCGGCGAAAGACACTGTGAGGCGAGGAGAGGTGGGGAGAATTAACGAGTGTGGGGGGTATAGGAGTGGCATCGGGGTGCCGGGGGCAAGTGAAAGGAGACGACCGCTTTTTGCTAGCTCGGTTGAGAGAAACTGAGTCGTACGCAACAAAGGAGGACATGGAAGGCAGGAAAGATCTGGGGGTGGTAGGGGTAGAGGAGACGAGTTTGCTGAGGGCCTCCAAGGACGGCGCTCAGCTATAAATCCAAGCTGGAGAGTTGAGTTTACAAATCTCTGAATGGACGGGGCTGACATAACGAGATTGCAGTTCACCCTGATTTGGCGGAGGACCCGATCATGGTAGAAATTCAATTTGCGTTCGGTCTAGAAACCTTTGCAAGCTGTGCATATTCAGTGTCCATATTTGGTCTAAAAATCACACGATCACGATCCTACAACCACGTTTGGACGAACGTCCAGAGAATCATAGATCATCACTGTGTACAGAACTAGGCATGCGACTCACAGAACCCGCCTACATAACAACGCTACGACCAGCACGAGCAACACGCAGATCGCAGTGTCCAACAGTAACGGTGGCCGGTAAGACCGATGAATGATGGCCGGAGGTGATCCGCGGATGGACTCTGTACGAGTGGCAGTCGAGCTCTCCCGCTCCTCAGTGATCGACGGGACAGAGTCAGTGGCGGGGGTCGAGGGGACAGCTGGATCGGGATCAGATATCGTCGTCACCGAGCCAATGGGACGTTCCGGGGCGGTTGGCAGTGGAGTGGGTGTTGGTTCAAGAATAGGAGTCTCCAAATGATCTTGAGCGCACGAAAGTCCTCGGATCCCTGCGGGCTTATTCAGGGTCGAAGCTGCGTCCTGTGGCGGGTCTGGAAGACATTCCAAGTTAGTTTGCTGGCACTTGGCACAAACCCACTCGCGTGATCTGAAATGTGGCAAATTATCAGAGTGACTTGAGCGCAATTATTGGTATGAACACTTGCATGAGTGCTAAACGTTTGCGCTCTGAGATGGGGTACTCGACCGAGCCAACACCATTGGCTGCCGAGCCCTTGAGAGGAAAAAATCCCTGGAGGCCAAGGATAGCTGCGAGTAGAAGTCAGTCGACTTTCAATTAAAACCGAGCGGGTACGCGCCCGTTCGCACGCCCCAGGCAGGCTGCCACTCTTCCTCGTGATCTGCCCGATGGATTAGCCTAGACCTTGGTGAAATAGTGGAAACGACGAACAACTGGTGAAGCTGATACAAATCTGTCAAAATGGCAATTCAGCATATAGCCTGAGCGTGTCAGCTGATGGAAATGAATACCTTGGTGTTGAGTTCAAAACGGCCGTTTGGGGTAAGCATCATGAGCGAGGGTGGTCGAAATGGGTATTCTGCAGGTAGCAATATGCGGAAATGATACAGGCCGCCCTCGAATTCTGTCCCCAACGGCCCTCTAATGGTGCAATGCCATTCCTAGGTGGGAAAATTAAGAGGGCAAGGGTGACGGCTACTGGTAACATACGAAGATGTCATCCTATTCGAGATGCTGAGTAGATGGACGGAAAGGTGTCCAATGAAGAATACCTCGAGAGGGCCTGCGTGATAATCGGTGCAAGAGTCGGTTGCAAGCTCTCTTGCTTCTTGCATTATGCGTTTCACCGCTAGAGACCCACATGTCAGTGATCCCGCTATCCGAAGTGAATCCGAAGTGGCACACCGGCGTTGTTCTTGTTCAGAGACGATATGGACGGCATGAATGAAACAAAAGAACGGAATGAGGAAACTACGTGTGTACTACGGGTCTGGTCGTTGTCTGGTTCGGCGAGCTCGAGTGAGAGCGGTTGACCAGTAATCCATACGTGGCGGGGGTCGGGAACTGCCGAGCCAACCTCGCGGACTTGTATCCTCGGACAGGACATTCTCCGTTTTTTTTGATTATTTTTGATAAAAAATATTTCAGCAATGGTCCACATTGACCGTGTCAAGGTCAGACCGACCAAGTGTGCGTCTCCATCGTGTCCAGTCATGACCGACCCCGATGACCTTTTTTTCCCCCCTTCAGTATATCGCCCTTCACCTTGCAAGGCTGAGTTTGTCGCCATGCTTGGCTGCTGGGCTGCCACTGGCGATGTTCTCTCTGTTGATCCCGCCAAATGCAAGGAGGTGGCAGACGCGCTGTTCAACTGCATGCGTACGACGGTTGGTGGCCCATCCAGTTGTGCATCCTGTACCTCACTCACTGCGCTTCAGCCCGTCTACCCCAAACCACAAAGACCGTCCATCAACTATCATCTTAGCAAGCTCCAGCGGAAAGTCAAGTAGATCCTATCTTACTCGTTTAGATATTCATACGTATTGATATCCTTTGCAAATGCCATGCCATGTAATATAAGCTTGTAACAGGGAACAACACTGGTCCTCTGATCAAATCCGACCTTCGCGTTTCAATCATGCTTCCCCCGATAACTCGCCACGGCTATTTATGCTGCGCCGCATTCCTCAGCGGGGAGTTGCCTGTGTACAGCTTTTCTTCACAGGGACATGCTGTACTTCGCATGGGCGTTCAGTGGCGCACCCATAGGAATCGTTGCTGTGCATTCCCCCGAACAGGACCAACACAACGCATGCAAGGTGCCTGAACAGAACAACACCTACTCTGCATGTGCATTCCACGTAACGGCACTGGCCACCGAGTACAAAGCCCTGCTCGTTCACCTGCTGCGCTGTGCTATATTCATATTCCTCCTCTTGTCGCATGCCAGATCACCCCAAGGTCGCCATTTTCTGGGACTACGGTTAGTCCCCACCATCAATTCACTCTGATAGCCGCGGCTCACCAGCTTACTCTCCCAGAAAATTGCAGCCCTCCCTCCAGTCCATGTGGTCTAGGCTACGATATCGTGAACAACATTGGTCGTATAGCCCGTCTATTCGGCTCCACCACAACGTTCAGAGCTTATCTAGATATTTCTGCACAGTCGCCCAAGTCCGTGGCCCTCCGTTCTGAGCTCCAGTCATCCGGTGTGTCCATAATAGACTGCCCCCACAGTGGCAAAAAGGATGTCGTGGACAAGATGATTTTAGGTGTGTATACAACGTGTTACTCTTCCCCTTGTTGTTGAGTGTGGAACTCGCTCCAAGTTGATATGCTCGCATTTGCCGTCGATCATCCTGCGCCCGCCACAGTCATCCTTATTACCGGTGATCGTGATTACGCTTATGCCCTGTCAATCTTGAAGCTTCGCAAGTATCAAGTTGTCTTGGTCGTCCCCTCCTCTCTCCATACTTCACCCTGCCTCGAGAGTCAAGCTTCGCTTGTCATCGATTGGGGTGTAGCTGCACTGAGGACTCGTACTGAAGCAGTGAACTCTACACAAGTTGCCAGACAGCCATATCTCGACCTTGATGCCGATCTCACAACCAAGCTCTTGAGAGAGCTGCAAGAACACTCCGACGACGACCCAGATACTACTCTGCATCCCTACTCTACTGTTTCCGTTTCCCAGAGTGCCTCGAGGTCGCGACGCATGAGCGTTCGCGATCTCCTTGAGCCATCGAGGCACTCCAAAAATGCAGGGAGCCTCGATTCCACGCAGGAATTTGCCCATAACCCAGCATCGCCGAGGAAATCCACGAGCACAGCAAATGACTCAGCTCCCGGGGGACTGCCCATCCCGAAAACGCCTTCGCATTCTCGGAGCGCGTCTGTTTCCACGGGATCCACTTCAGCACGCGGTACGACTATTGTCGCGCAGTCTCCTGCAGCAGTGGAGCAGGATATTTCTGCGAAGAACCCGCCACCATCTAGTGCGGGGCGATCGAGCGCCTCGGATATCACGGATGTTGCCGGCCCCACAAAGCGCGGTCTATCTGTTTTACCGTCGCTCGACGTGCTTGAGTTACCTTTGAATGATAGTCGTCCACCCTCGTCAATCATCATCCGTTCACCCCTTCAACCTGTTCAATCGACAGGTGACACGCCAGTCCCGGAGAAACAGGCTATTCCCTCTTCGCACAGGCTGAACTGCCTGGCATCACCCTTCGTAGCGACCAAGGTGCCGACCGGGTTGGAATCAACCCCCAACCCCTGCAGCAAGCAGTTTCACACAACGGTCAAGCCTACAACTCCGATCGTGGCGTTAACAAAGCCACTCACCGAAACTGTCACCGCTGTATGCGAGACGCCGCAAATAAGAGACGTCACAGTCCCGGAGGAAATCGAGCATCAGACAGGCCTACGCATCGAGGACGATGATGGAATCTCCGAACGGTCTATACCACATCATCGAGTACGTTCTCAGGAAGGCGTGCGTGATGCTATTAATCCGCTCAGGTCAAATTACGACTCCAATGTTGTATCGCACACAATGTATTCCCCATCGAGCAGAAACGTGGGGCTGCACCGCGCTGATACCCATTCCAGCAAGCATGTTTCTCCTCCTGTGGCAATTACCCCAGGGATCAGCGAGGGTGTCGATTCAGCGCAGTTCGCCGCCTTACTGCGTGCATCAGATACCCCAGACCGCTCCCCACCGGGCTGCGGGTCAGTGCTCTCCTCTACTACTTTCCCCTCAAGTCCGTCTACTCCTGCAGAATCGCATGAAACGGATGACAGCGAACAGCGTCAAATGTGGACAAAGTTCAAACCACTCATTCAAATCCTGCTTGCAGCCCATGGGAGAGGTATTCGCCGTCCTTCACGTTCGACAGTTGCAGTGGACCTTGTCCAGTCAGACAAACAAGTCTATCAACGCGCCGGGGTGTTGAGGTTCCGAGATTACACTGCTTTGGCTGAGCAGGCGGGCATAATCGAGCTTGGTGGTATAGCAGGTGATGCATGGATTGCATTGCACCCAAACTGGTTTGGGGTGGATACTAGCATTATGACAACTCATCTCTCCAATAGAGTCCCGTCTCCCACGTCTGACCCACCAAAAGCGATTGAAAGTCCATCATTAACGGACTGCAAGACCTCGCTAATCGAGACGGCGGCGATCTTCCAAACACCTACTCCTGTTTCATCGAGCCACGCATCATTCGAAAGTAGTAACGCACTTCCGAATTCACCAATTGACCGACAGGACAATGCTTCTCAAGCCAGTATACCTGCCCATTTCCAACCTTTGATAGATATTCTTACCCGGATGCGTACCGAGGGCTTTCCCCAAACCCTCAGATCCTTGGTAGGACAGATGTTGGGCCAACATGTATACGCTCAAGCAGGAGTATTGGGATTTAAAGAGTACATCCAAGAAGCTTGGGAGGCGCAGCTTGTTCTCGTTGGTGGTGTTGGGGGTCATGCATGGATACGTCTTCATCCAGAATTACGAACTTAGATATTCCACGATCTCACATGCGAATGAAATCCGACCTGTATGCTTTAGTTATATGAATGAATAAATAAAAGAAGCAATAGCTACCTCGCTTCGGGGCTCTGGTCCAAGTCTTGCCGGAGAAAGGGGCCACGTTGAATTAGAGAAGGCAGGTGACCTAAACCACCCTCAGGAACTCATACGTAAAGCATCAATGCCGTTCATATCGCAGTGAGATCAGTCATCGTGACTGCAAGTGCAATGCCCTACCTGCAGCGCAACGGGGTTCACAGTCACGGACACCGATGCTAAGCATGCGATCGTACTCCACAGAGAGAACATCGGCTCTCTGAGTAGCGAGAATGTACTAGTAGCCAAAAGGTTCCACCCTCTGTATTCAGGTTTGGGATATATATCCATGATTTTGCAGTGTCGTCTACAAATCCTCTCTAGTCTGCTCTATGAGAGATCAGCAATCAAATGGTTTGGTTCCAGCGTCGTATAAACCCGCTCGACGTCGTCATTCTCTTCCAGAGCTTCTAGCAAGTTTTCTAGACGGTCCATCTCCTCGGCGCCTTCTCCAGCCTCCTGCGGTTCGAGTGGTGCCCAATTGACCTCGCTCGTGAGTACCTCACAAAGCAAGGACGTTGACGTAAAATCAGTTATAACTTTCACAACCTTGCCAAGGTCTTCTGGAGGGCAAACCAGCTTGGGCCAACGTGTGATTAATAAAAACACTAAGCGGGAGTTCGATGCCTGCTCACCTCCACCCCATGTTGGTCAGACCCCTCGTTCCATTCCTCGAAGTCGATCGAACAGACATTCATGACTTGCTCCAAAAGCGCTTCCACGTCGTCGCCGATGCGCACTTTTACGTAGCCTCGCTGCTGGAACATAAATTTGACAGGAGCCGAACGCGCCCTTGAGTCGAGGATGAAGGGACCGAACCCACTTTTGCGGAATGTACGACACGCACCCATATGAGACCAAAAGATCCTTGACATGCTTCACCGTGCGGTTGACGTTATCCGACCGACATTCTCTATGTGACTATAGAGTTGGTTTTTTTTTTTACGGAAGAATTACCTCCATAGGGGTAATATAAAAAATACTTGCATGAGGATGCCGATCGTACCGTTGTACATGGCTTCGAATAACATCGCCTGTCCATGACCCTTGGCTCGTTCGGCCTGTAAAAATCACGGGGCTATTCAGAGTGCTGCCCCGGGAACCTGTTCAACCCACGCTCGTTCACCTTTTGAAGTGCATTCTCGATGTTCTCTTTGGGAACGCCAGCGTCCTTTGCTCGCCGGATAGCGACCGCCAAGAGACTGTTCTCCTCTGGGCTCGCAGAACCACCCGCTGTGTAAGAGTGTTTTTTTAATCTCAGATGATAATACTAACCGGAACGACCAGACCTTTCGCCGCAGACACAATCTCCTAACGGACGCACGAGGCGATGAGCCCCCGCGCAACAAAGGAAACGCGTGTGGTCAGTGCTTACACGGGCCGCTTTGCCGTAGACTTTGGACTTTTTGACGTCCTCTAATCCTTTGCGGTGCTTGATTTTCGACCACTGGAGGTACGGTCAGCCTCGGAGACTCGAAGCAAAACGAGTGCTCAGTACTTTGTTGTGGCCAGCGAAACACGTTGGCGTCGCCGAGAACGACCGCAAAGACAGTGAAACACGTCTTTGAGTCTTTGGTTGGATACGTCCAAACCGGAGAACCCCCCCCAGGAACATCGAAAATGGTGCCAGAACTTAGTTCTGACAGTGCAATACTAGAGTTATCCGAGTCACCGATTGATCCGTGGAAAACTTGTACAAAATTTGTGCTCGCTAGTCTGACTCATAACCGATACCGACGTTGAAAATCGACTACATATGTACATTATGTTCACGGTGCAGGAATACCATACACTATTGTACAACTAAGGTGGTTGTGATATCAGCCTGTTTCATCGACAAGGATCCACGTCGGAAAAGTGGCGGTCCCGTGTTGGCTTCTATAGCCCGCAAAGCGGCAACCAGATCAAAGTGGAAGAACGGTGTTGCTTCACTCAGAAGAGGCACTGCCTCTGATGCCCCTCC
>JBBPRD010000673.1:0-10991 GCA_038092855.1 Boletus piedmontensis | reverse complement strand
ATGCATGCACCAAAAAAAACAAGGGGGGGAACCGGATACACACCCAGACTGAGGAAACTCGCCAACGTGAGCGCACAAAGCGCGATGATCATCAATGGATGGTATTTGGGGCCCCACTTTGCCTCCCAGATGTAGGATCCCATTCTATCGAGCGCCCGTTCGTGAGATGAGCGTACGCGCGTGGAACGGACACACGATCACATACAAATTCCCCAGACTTCCGAACCCGTTCACGAGGCCGATCGCTGCGGACCGTTTGGCCGGTGGTCGAGGGACGGCATTAGCGACCCATACCAACGTCAGCGTAAACCCTAACACGATATACGCGCGCGCAAAAGGGTTGGTCAAGAATGAACGTCGAACGGCAGGACAGGGGAGGCACATACCGCAATATCCAGACGTCATGAGGAACAGCGAGAAATATCTCCCAGCTGTCCTCATCGTGGACAATGAGATGATGTAGCCAACTATGACGACCCACAACCAGGCGGTCTGGTGGAAGAACCGTTCGCCAGTGGCATCTGCGTGCATACGCGTTCGTCAACTCAAATCTAGTCTGTTACGCGGGTAAAGGTAAACCGCTCACTAGCATGTCGCGCATTAATGACCGTCGCGATGGCTGCAAAGATCCACGGTGGGCTGACCAAACGTAGAGACTAAGTGTCAAGAATGGATGACATGGTACAGAACATACGCTGCCATCAGTAACGTGTTCGTCGTCGAGTAGCCGAGAGTGGCGGTCAACCTGAACCCAACCACGTCTGACCTTGGTAATAGAGTTCTCCATTCGCGAAACACTCACGTTGGGAAGAAGCTGATGAAGCTGAGTCCCAATAATTGTGAACAACACATGAACATGAAAACAAGGACCTTGGGGGCTTTAAGTGCCAACCTCAGACCTTCAAAGACCCTGCAAACGTAGTCGGTATATGGAATTTGAGGGAGACACGAACGAGAACGACGTACGAGTCTTGTTGTGAATCCTGATCGGCTTCGCCAGCATCTTCCGCAAGCCGGACCTGCGCCAAATGTCTTTCTGCGGGACTCAACCATCTGGTGTTGTTCGGCTGCCGGAGTCACTCAGGAACCTGCCAAACCACACCATCGGGGGAGTGCAACATACATAATCTGGAAGCAACCACCTAGGAAATTCATTGAGTGAAATGGAAGTAAGAATCACAAACATCGGACGCACATGGACAAGAAACCAATGGAGATCGTTACTGCGCCCTCGATATAGAAAAGCCTGTGTTCGAGGATGAAAGTGATGTCAAATAACATGGTCAACATAAACAGCTGCTAAACCCACCATCTCCATGCTCTGATGCCCATCACCCCATTCATGTTTCCAAGAATGCCTGCAGCCCACAACTAGGCGGAACCGACAAGTCAGGAGCTGGGGTGGAGATAGAACACGGAGAGGCTCACGTTACCAAAAGCATTTGAAATAAGCAGCCCGGCGTAGAGAATGGCAGATCGGAAAGCCAGTTCTTACAGGTAAGGATGTATCGCAATCCTACTATATGATCGGAGTAACGCAAACCTTCCGTGTATACCATCTGGACAAAAGATACATAGCGCCGGGGTAGAATGCAGCCTGAAATGGTGTCTCATATCAGTCGTCCTCATCTCGGTGGGTTCCGCCGCCTTACCTCCGGCAACCCAAGGAAGACACGACAGACCATGATGCCAGCGAAGTTTTGGGTAATGCCAGTGAGAGCACTCGTCAAACCCCACAGGACGACGCATGTACCGATGTAGAAGGTGGGTCTAAGCAGGCCTGATATTTCGTGGCCATTCTACCTGAGACATGAAAATGCGACTGACCTCGGAATATAGTTGAGGGCCTTGATATGGTCCTGAACGATTGCATTAGCAGAGATACTGGACTACTTACGATATTGGAGGGAATCTGTGCTGGACAATACGATGCATAAAGGATGGCCACCACCGTATAATACTGAACATCTGTCACCTTGGTGAGTTACCATACTCCACAAAGAAGTGAGAACATACCGGACAAACCCAAATCCGTCTGTAGACCCTTGAGCCGGGCAGACGCGATTGCAGCGCGCTGCGACACCACGCACTAGGTCAGCACAACGCGTGACGTTGCCACACATGCGAGCCGCGACGTACATCAATGTAGTTCATCAAAAAGATGACGACGATGGTGGGTAATAAGCGAAGATCGAGCTTCCGAACAAGCCGCCGTTCCGCAGTTTGTCGTGCTTCCACCTGCAGCATTTCTTGGTTACCAATTACGCTGACCGCGGATGCACCCTCCTCGTAGGACTCGCGCTTCTTCTCGGGCTCGTTCGACATGATGAGCACAAGAGGGAGCAGTGGTCGTTTTCAACCTGCACGACCTAACCCCCTGGGGTATAAGGGGCTCTCGGATGAAGTATCCGTAACCTGCGACTTCACTGGCCCCGCCTCGGCAAACAGCACTGGAGACCATCAGAGCATTCAGTGACCTTCTTTGGTCAGGGCGTCCAAGCGTAATGGCGGCTTTGTTCATATCTCGGAGGCCCATAACGACAGAAAGGCAAGAGTTGCCCACGGAATGCTAAGCGAATCGGATTAAGTGGGGGTGGAACAGTTCGCGGGAGTGATCGCTGGGTGTAGATAAGATGTGAATTCTTGTTCGTGTGACTGGTCGCTCTTCCCCACATATGAGATACGCGTGCTGACATGGGATTGCAAAGGGTTGTAAGGTGGGATATGGAGCCGCACTCAGTGCTTGAACGCGTCTTGACTATCGCTGGCATTTGGCGCCATACAGTACTATGAAAGCGCTGCGGAGGCGCCGCATGCGATTTGTTCTATTCTCCACTTGTCCCCACAATCCGAGGCGTAGATGCGCATGGAGGAGTATATACCTCCGCGTGGTAAACGCGAGTTTTGGATCTGCACCAAGGGTGCCAAGAATGAGGGCGTACCTCAAACCTGTGAGAGCGGGAAATTGGTAAAGTCCCCAACACAGCACTTGCGCTACCGTAGCCTGAAACATAACTCCGTGACTCAGATCCAGGTTCATCATTTTCCGCAGCACATGTTGAACGTGGGGAAAGCGATTCTGGTTCGAACCTGAAGTGGAGATGGATAGGTTTCTGGTGAGAGAATCGATCAACAGACGACTGGGAGATCGCACACTATCATGCCCTCCTTACTGTAGCGCAAACAATCAATATTTATCTTCTCGTACTTCAATCATTCAATGATGATACCTACACCTCCGACTCGGCTATATTCTGAGCTGATATATTCCAGTTTTTTCGTAGACTTTTACTGGCCGATTCCACAAAGGTGCAGACTCGGAGGTGCCAGTTTTTTACCCCCTTAGCACAAGAAAATGCAACCTTTTGTCATAGCAGAGTGCGGAGATTCGTCAGTGCGAAAAGCTGGCCTCATGTGCCGAGGAGGTGTTTGAATAAGTAGCCCACAGAAACGTCCATAGACAGTTTCGAAACATTAATTCAAATTGATCTTACGTGCAAAAAAAAACACCAACATGGCACCACCAACAGGCGGGAGACCGATGCAGTTCATCAACGCATCACAGTTCATTCGGCTCGGACAGAGGAGGTGGAGGCGGTGAGAGAGGTATATCTGGTCGATACGATAACGTTGGTCAAGTGGTTATTGCGACAGTTGATACAAGCGATCTTACCCATCGAGTGATGGACAGAGGGATCGGTAACTGTGGAGGACTTGTCGACGATGGTGGTATTGTTCGAGTTGCTGGTTGTGCTGTGACTGCTGTTGTCTGTGAATGTCTGATTTCCCCTCACATCGTTGAAGGTGCCATGGGAGGCATTGACACTGGACGCTCCCTGAAAGAAAGGCATACTGCTTGATCGTGGACGACCTGAGAGTTGTGTCTACAGTGTCGGATCAACAGGCGCAAATCTCTGATGGTGAACACTGCCACTGCAACTTGACAATGACTGTCGCCCTCACCAACCCAATTTCAAGAAATGTTTTCTTGAAGAGTGCCTCGAGGTAGGGCACGCTCCAGCACTCCAGCACATCCTTTGACTGCGACAAAGTGGTCATCCGTCTCTATTACACGCTCGAAGCAGTAGTGGAAGCATGCAGGCACCTCAAATGTCAACGAAGATGACTAGGGTTCGCAACCAAACGTGAGAAACGCTTCGAGTGGGTCGAGATGGCTCGTGATACACAACGGATCGTCCGTTGGCGATGGCAAGTACATGACACAAAGACTCTTCACCCATACTCTTCCATCGACGACTCATTCACCTTTCCAGTTGCGATGCCAGTGACTGTGGCTAATCCTGAAGGAAATGCGCACCTTAACATGGTGCATTCTTTCTATAACATTTCCCCTCAAATCGTTATCAGCCAACAAGGCATCACGTTTTACATGTATTGCTCTCCTGACCTTGCCAATTGACGTGGGTCTAGGGTAAGTCCACCCACTTCTGAATCAAGTACGATTCGATTCGTATCCAAGCCCACTCTAGCAGCCGCAAGACACTTGAATACCGAAAACCTGAGGTTTACGAGGCAATATCCCAATGCACTCCCTCTGTAGGTGTTCTGTCCTTTGCCTCTGCTAAGCGACCAGGTGGTGGGTTCTTGCATGGAGGTGACGAACAAGAGGAAACTCTTGCATGGTCGATATCACTTGGGATCTACTAAGCGACCGGTATAGCCCTGGTGTTGTCGCATTTCATAGAGATGATGATGACGATCTCGATCTCAATTGAGCACTGTCGTGTTCCAGTTCGACCATCGCACCGTGTCGTATCTTATTGACGTCCTTTCAAGTGTACCTGTGAATGCCGCCGCCATTCGTCAAGGTTACCTTTTCATGTCTTTGAGGAGGGTGTATACAATGCGATGCGAGATCGCATGGTGTGTGTGTTGTGTATCGTTGAAATTCGTGGTCACTGCGCTCGTGCTCGGTGCGTATGGATGTGGTCCCAGCCATAACTGTGTCGGGATGGTGGGTAAGCTTTGGGCTGACTTGTTGGCTTGCGGAGCATTGGAAGGAGTAGATGCAGGTCAAGAGGAAACGAAGCCCATCAAGTTCAAGGGGTTTTTGGAGGAGATCGTTTTCGCAGTAACCGGTAAACTCTTCACGCCATTTAAACGTGCGTTTGGAGTGAAGGTCCTCGAGATGGAGGTGATTTCGGCGACAAGTGAGTAGTTAAACATGGTTTGCGCCTTTCGCAGATTTTCAGGTTTAAAGTTTGTTTATACGAGACTAATCGGGTGCAGGGTCGCTCTGGACACTCCGGGGGAGATTCGTCATACCCGGGTTCCCACACGAACGGTCCCAAACAGTCCTGACACTGGGGGAAGGGCTGTCGGGGGAACGTTCCCCGAGACCATTTCTACCTCACGCTCCAAATCAGAATGTCGTTTCGATCGAAATCAGCGGCGGGAACGCGAGAACGGACCAAAGTTGTGCTCGTCATAGCGGTAGCAAGTACTAAGTAGGTACACGAGAAGCACTGATTATTACCGCATGAACCCTACTAGATGCACGGGACCCAAAGCGGGGCAAGAACAAGACTCGGATACGAGAGAAGAACAAAAAAAAGGGTGGCAAGACAGCAGGAAAAACGCGGCGAGCAATATGGGGGGAAAAAGAAAAAGAAAAAGAAAAAGGTGGTGAATCAGTTAGCGGGACAGTGACGTCCAGACGAGGATCTGATCAACAGAAAGCCGTTACGATTTATGATGGACGAAAACAGTAACCCGTATATCAGGAACAACAAGGAAAAATATCAGGTATCATTTACATGCTAATTGCGCAGCAAATTGGAGCTTCTCTGTCAGTCGTACGTACATGAATATCAGACTGCCATTCGTAAAACAAAAATGGATGACAGCCCACCCCTCTTCATTCCAGGAATGTCTCGCTCTCAACTTCATCAGATTGAGAACCTCTAATATTGCCGAGACACACTTTGAACATGCCCACTCTTCTTAGGTGATCCAGTGGTGGTTCATCAGTGACATTTGCCATGTCTTCGCCCAGAGTCCGAGAATGTGCTGCAACCCAAAGTACCTCCAGGACACTCAGTCCGGTTATGGATGAATCATACTGTTGTAGTCTTGAGGGGATTCTGACCAAATACAGTACCAATACAAAGAGGATCAGTGATGCTGTTGAAGCAAATGCAACCTGAAAGGAATTAAGGTTTCTGTGAAGTGAGATATAAATGCAACTCTAACTGGAACTGCATTGATCTGTCGAGCTTTCTGCCTGAGCAAAGAACACTCCATTTAAGCAATTGTTACACTCACATTCAATCTCCATTGAGTAGTCACTTGTGTGACTTGACTTTCACCTATCATGTGATCAAATCCTCCATTATTTGATCCCAATTGACCAGCTAGAAGGATGATAGATCAATGATAGTAAGATAAATTAAATGTGGCAATGCTTACCTATCCAAATCATTGCTGCTACTGAGTCTTCAATAGCCTTCTCCAAAAGGTTTGGAGTAAGCATATAAAGGGGACTATTTTCTGCTGAGAGTGATGAACTGTTTATAGCAGTCAATTGAATCTGACTAATGAAGGCTGATTAGATTGAAACACACCTATCATCCATTGTGCATCCTGCAAACCCACTTTGTGGGCAGATGCCAAATCTAGCACTGAAAAATATTTGATTGGCCTAACCATCTATGTCAGAAAGTTATCTTCATATAAAGCAACATTCATATTACAATATAAGAGAGTTCTTGGGAGTATTTTGTTCCTGGAGCCTTCAATTTCCAAGGTTGTAAACCTGCCTGAGCTGGACTTGGAATAAGAGTGCCAGTTTGAAGGTTTAGTGTGGAATTGGTCTGTTGTAATGATATACTGCAGGCAGCAAGATATGCCATGATTGGATCACTATCACTCTCTATAGACAAGAAAGTAAAATGTTAACAAAAGGTTTGGCATTTAACAAATACCTG
Organism: Boletus piedmontensis; assembly: GCA_038092855.1. Classification (NCBI taxonomy): domain Eukaryota; kingdom Fungi; phylum Basidiomycota; class Agaricomycetes; order Boletales; family Boletaceae; genus Boletus; species Boletus piedmontensis. The sequence continues at coordinate 4,044 of JBBPRD010000673.1, read as the reverse complement.
TTGCAATGTTAACACTGAGATTAGTTGGACTTTCAGAAATTGATCCATCCAGTATAACATCAGTTGTAATCAGAAAAAACAGATATGGAATATTCTGGAAAGAAGTAAGTTTCCTCTTCTAGGGGATATTGCAGAGGGAAAAATACAAATCACATTTGTATCAGTATCACCTGTTACAAAGGCAACTTGGTTTCTTGTAACTGACCATACTGATATAGCAGAGTCTAATAGATTATGAAGAACCATCAATAATCCACAATATGTATGTGGTCCTTAGTGTGGAAGACTTACCAACAATGCTAGTATTCAGCACAAAGTACCCAGATCCAATGCCATTGTCAGAAAAGTTGACACTTTGAAAATATGGCAAGTTAAAAAAGGTGAGATTTGACAGTAGCCCACAGTTGCATTGGAGAGAAGTTGCATTCACAGTGGCATTTGTAAAGCTGGGATCAGTGGTGGCTAAAGTATCATAAAGTGTGTTGTTGAGCAGACCAATGGTCTGAATACTAGAAAGAAAACTGCTTTGTGGTGCATATAACACTTCCCAGATAGTTAAATTTGAGGCAGCAGTTATATTTGGCCAGGATATTTCTGACTGGATTGGGATGGTGGAATTGCTGTTGAAAGCTGTGAACTGCATAATGGTAGTGGAGGCTATCTGAAGAGTAGAGACACATGCCAGGTAGCAAACCACACCAAGTATGGTCCAAGTGGATGATGCTACTTTGGTTTGTTGCCAAAAGGCATAAACAGCAGCTCCAATGCCAGTCCATGCTCCAGCAATGTCATGCACTGCTGTCAAATAATGCCTTTGTGCAATGATAGCTGATATGGCTAGTTGCTGTGTAATGAACACCAACCCAGCAGTATATAGCTGAATCCATGGACAAAGTCAATACTTTGGGATAAGCCAAGTGTAGTGAAGCACCTACCACATAGAATGCTTGAAGAGATATAGTTAAAACTATTGTTACCCAAGGGTTATCAGATGCCATTGTGATATGATGTTCTGGATGCTTTATGAGCAGGAGAATCAAAACCACATGGAATGCAAGCAGGATGGTATGAAGGCCATAGCATAACCAATGCATGAAGAATTGTCCTGCAAAAAAAAGAAAATTTAGGTTGATTGTTTGGTTTTATATTGGAATCAACTGAGATAAACCTTCTAAAATATTCCAACTAGGTACATGGGCCTTTGCATTCATCTGAAGATTATGATCTGTACTTGCAAGAAGACTGATTGGTTCAGATTTCATGTCAGCAAGACAAACTTCAGCTTTCATCCCCTTTAGCCTCAAGTGATCTGGCAGAGAACTGCCAGTTCTCATAAAATCTTGCAGGCTAATAGAGTGGGCAGAAACATAGATCAATCCCAGGATACTAGGGCTGGTTGTGGATGCCTTGGAATGTGGTGTTGGTTGTAAATGATAAAACATCCAAGCAATTGTAGCCAAAAGCATGGATGAAGCAAACAAGCCAACAACAACCTTCAAGTGGTTATAACATACCCTGCACATGCATAATATTGAAGGAAACTTACAGGTATAGTGTTCACCTGTAGAAAAGTCAAGGATCAGATTGCAAAGAAATAAAAGACATACATACATTCAATCTGAACTCAAGGATATCATAGCTTATTGACCTCCCTCCTTGATCTTGTGGAAAACCACCATTATTGAATCCAACTTCACCTGCTATTGATTATGCAATTATGATTAAAAATAATTAATAGTAAGGGTATCAAAACTTGACTGAAGACATACCCAACCACATAAGTGCTGCTGCAGTTTGTGCAATTGCATTTTCCATGTCATTTTTCTCAAGAGTTATTGGTGATGCTGGTGTTGCTTTGGATAGCCCATATTCAAGGACCCATGAAATATTCAGCAAAGAATTTAGATATCTGTTTGGAAGCATGAGTGTCCAGTTAACTTGAGAGAAGGTATATATCAATAGGAATGCTTACATATCACCATAAGGCATCTGAGCACATTCCTCACTTCCTGCAGGAAATTGTAGGCCTTGACAAAACTTATTGGATTCTGCACCCTGGGCATTGTTAAACTAAATCATACAATTTAGCCAATAGACAATACAGGCAGAACACATCTACATGCCATCTGATTCAACTCTGTTTGATTACCTAATGACCAAACAGTCCAAGATTCAGCTTCCTTAGAGTTGTTAGGCAGTAATTCAGTATTGGTGATCCTTCCATCCTGCATGTCAAGGTAAAGAGAAGTTGTTGTTGCATTTAGGGTACATGCAACAAAATATGATGTGGTTGAAATATTGGCACTGCCTGGAACTAATGCTAACAGAAGATAAGTCTAGTCTAGTCTCAAGTTTCCCCAGAACTCACATTCAATTCCAGCTAGGTCTTTAGGGTCAACTTGAAGGACTTTATCAGTCTGATTGCCCAGTTCTATTGAAGTAGTGACTTGATAGATAATATAGTTGTCAACCATTAAATAGGACTAGATCATATTTCTAGACATTTAGTGTATACAGAATGATCAAAGGACCACTCACAGTGTTAGACACAGGGCCAGTAGAGATTACAAACAACACTGCATTCACTGTGTCTGTTGTTATATATTGAGTGAGAGGATGCATAAACCTTATAGAAACCATATACCTTGCACTTGTAATAAACCAACCTCACCAAGCCCATTGACATCAACATTGTAGATCTGCTCAGTTGAATTCCATGTGCCCACTGAAAGATTTGAAAGCAGACCACACTCAGAACTAATGGTGGTTGCATCCACAACAGCCCCAGTATAAGCATAATCAGATGATGGCACATCAAACAGAGTACTTCCAGACAGGCCCTTGGCAGTTGACAATAGTGGCCACAGAGTCATCAATGGAGAGATGATTGTCCAATTAGGAGTGGAGAAGTTGGTGGATGAGGAAGGTGCTAATGACGATGGAACAACACGCGTGACAGTATTGTTGAAGGCTTCAAATTGGATGACAGATGTCGAGATGACATGCAAGCCCGAGATGCAGGTCAAGTATACGAAGACCAAGACCAATGCCGATGGCGAGGATGCGACCTTGGTTTGTTGCCACAGAGCACTGATTGCAGCCCCGATTCCATTCCATGCACCAGAGATATCGTGTACTGCCGTGAGCTTTTGTCGCTGTACCATGACAGCGGATAACGCAAGTTGTTGTGTCAAGAGCACCAGAACTGCGGTGTATATCTTTTCGACCCAGCTGTTACACCATCATCCACCAAGAAAGGTCGCGCAAACGTACCAAGTAAAATCCATGGAGAAATACCTTCAAAGCAATAGTCGCGCTCGTGGCATTGATGGAGACCGAGAACGAATGCTCCGGGTGGGTGAACAACATTCCAATAAGCATAATGTGGATGGCGACGAAGAAGGCATGGAGACCATAGCACGAGTAGCGAAGGGTACGATCACCCCCAGTTGGGGAGTGATCCTGAGTATCGTCGTGGAAATGGGCTGTACCAACAAACACATGATTAATATCGTTATTATGACGGGATGTAGCAGGAGTACGACATGCTCACTTTCGCTAGAAGGGTCTGGTTCCCATACTGTGGTAGACGGTATGCCTTCGTTTGATGGCGACATTGGTCTGCGATCGCTACTGTGACGACCTGCCAAAGGATGGAGGTCAGCCATGTCAGTGGAAGCTTTGTGTAATTGGATGGGAGGATGGGAAGAGGGAGGGGTGGTAGAGTCCGCAGATGGGGATCCTGGCTGAGAACAAGGACGTCGCCATGGCAGTAGGTGAAACGAGGTCTCAGAGAAACACCTCAAGGCAATGAATGGGAACTGCTTCTCCGCGGTAATGTGGAGTGGGCCGGAACTCTCGATGTCCATTTGGGAAAAACGGGCGCACTATCTCCACACCGGAAGCTGACATTTACTTCCACGGTCAGGTATAGACGCGTTATGTCAATACGCTCCGCCCCCTCGACGCGGGAGGCCAACGAACGCGAGGCGTTGGAACGTAGTGGACAGGGTCCAACAGATGGCTCGTACATCTACCGTATCG
>JBBPRD010000672.1:0-11013 GCA_038092855.1 Boletus piedmontensis | reverse complement strand
AAGTTTGGATATGGCAGAAGGGCTGACACCAGTTTGCTTGGCAATGGCTTCACCAGAATGGCCAGAATCAAGCAAAGAGAGAATGGTATTTTATTGAGTAAGAGAAAGGGATCTAACCATAATGGTGGTTGAGAATCAAGAAGTGTGGGAGCTTTTTTAAACTCAGACATACTATTTATATGTGTATCTTTGTTTGTACTAACAAACAATGGCAATTATACTACAATATGACTGAGATCCCACTTAGCAATTCAAAAGCTCAAAAACCCTTTCCATGATATTACTGTTTTGAATTGACTATATCTCTATAGCCTGTGAACCAAACCACATGACCTAGGGAGCAATCTTGTAGCCAAGAGTATGTACTATTTATAACTCCACCAAAGCTAAGCGAAGTTCCCACGCTGTCTGGCAGTACACTTCATACACTGCATTGGTAGCCAACATGGAAAGGGTTTTTGAGGTTACTGTATTGTTAGAAAACATATAGGCTCTATGTACATGATGACAACATATGACAACATAATGACATATGATAACATATATTGAACATATATATAAGCAATTGTAGATGATGATGACAATGACAAATTATGATGATGAGGATGAAGGGTTTGTACCACTCTGCACCTTTGCCAACTCCAACTCACGGTCCAGCTGTTGCAACTTGAGCTTGGCCATTTTCATCTCAAATTCCTGTGTGCACTGCATTTGCTCAGCATTGAGTTGCGCCATCTGTTCCTCATGTGCCTGTTCAGCAGCCTTATCATGATAGTGAGCATGGCGATGATGGGTTTTATTCTCCTGTTGCTGATCCATGAATGTCATGCCTTGCTTGATTAATTCATTGGCTTGCATAATGAATTTTTCAGTCAAGTTGGGGGCAGCAACAGTAGCTGCGTGCACCCACTTTGTTGTGGACCGATGTGAGCTGCTACTAGTGACAACATCAACTGCTGAGGTGGGAGGGATAGATACAACATGGCAAGACTGATGATCAGATGTTTCAGATGATATTGGTGAGAAGTGGGGAATGTGACTATGAGAGGAGTTGGATTCATGTACCATACCATGATCAGAAATTGAGGGCGGTTGTTCTTGTTCATTATTGGAACTAAGGAAAATATTGTGTTTGGATCAAGAATAGGGACAGGGGGAAACAATGCACAAAGCACCACCATGGAATGAAAGTGGTATTGTGCTGTGTGCACCCTGTTGCAATGGAGTCAAGTTATTTGAGGAGCCAGAAGAAACTGGAGCTAAGGGGGAGTTACCACCTTGCAGAGATAGCAGATGACTTAAGTTGATAATGGGCCCAGGGATTGCAGGCAAGGGGTTGGGCAAGGGGTTCAAAGATGGAGGTAGAAGGGCAGATAAGGGTGTAGAACTTGGAGCTGCAGGGGCCGCAGAGCTCTCATGCAAAAAAAGAGTCAAATGTGTAGGGAAAACAGTGAGTGAGGGGTCGTGCAAGTGGATTGACAGTGAGGATGGAGGGCCAGGTATGAGAGCAGGCACAGGGACTGCAGGGTTTTTGTCAATATCCATATCGAATGATTTGAACCACTTTGAAAATAAATCATTTTGTGTGCCAGTGGTGAATGTGCTAGAATCCGGCAGAATGAAAGGCCTGGGTGAGTCCAGATGAAGGAAAGACAGATGCTGATTGAGAGGATGAGCAATAGCATCAGTACTAGATAAATAGACTGAATTGGTCTGTTCATCTTGTTCCATCTCATTTGTGGAGCTAGTACCACTGCCAGTGTTATCTAACTGAAAGGTGGCAAGGGCCTCTCCCTCAAGGTCTTGATTGGGATCTGCAATGGATGGCTTTGTGTTATACCCAGGGTTCATCCTCCAGAATCCATGGAGGTCAGGCCACCATGGAAAAGAGTCAATGATCAATGCTATTAAATGATATGAGCCAAATCTGCATGTACTGTATTGAAAACCTACCTAATAAATTCACCTTCGAAGGGTCATGCTGCAACTCTTCATAAGTCATTCCAGCACCAGTTTGGCCAAGCCTCATGTTCTCAGCATTGTAAGCTTTCTTTAAACTAGTATGCATTAGTAGTGTACTACTCCAAGAGTAAAACGTACTCTTTGATACAGCGGTTGATCTTCTTGATGAAAAGATCAGGTGGGACCTGGGAGAAGTATTGAACATGTTCATCATCATCATTCATGAAAATTGCCTGAGCAGCTTGTAGATAATAGTGGCTCTTGTTGTGGGATGAGACCTTCTTCTTGTGGCCAGCACTCTTAGCATCTTGTGTAGAGTCTAAGAAAATCTTGAGGCATGTGGTCTCATTCTCCTTCAACCATGCAATGAGGTGTGTGGTGTGCACAGCACAGTCCTTGTCCCAGCAGATCAATGGTGCCTTCAGGTCATTTATGTTGGTGTCGGCAGTGAGGGAAGCAGGTAAAGGACCTGGGCCAGTGGTGGGATTCTGAGCAGCTCTTGGACTGAGTATAAAAGTGCCTGGGCATATTGGTGGTGGGGTAGGGGAGCTTAGCAGAGGGGGTAACCTCAGGCAATGGGTAAATTTCAACAAGTTGATTTCAATCAGAGCTTAAGCTTGCTAGCAGGTAGGATGACAAATTGTGCTTACATGAGCAACTAGTTCAACAAACTAGTTTGGGCCTTAGCAGGCATTGAGAACCACTATTATTTCAACAAATTGAAGTTGGATATCCGATTGGACCACAGTTGGCTGACATAAGCAGCATACTATTTTTGTTACAATAACATACAATAATAGATCTAGCTAGTTTCCCAAACCACTGAGCCTGTGGCCAACAGATAAAGACACAACATCTGGGACTATAGACAGTGTTGGTGGTGGAAAAACAGAGGAGTGAAGGCCTACGCTATTGATTGTTGTGGCTGCTGGCATGACATAGGGGAGGAGTTGTTGTGTCATACATATCTGTAGTTGTGTGATTGCAGTCCATTCTTTTCTGATGAGTCCTTGCACTACAAAAAGTAAAATACATTTCAAGAAATGTTACTGTTGCTTACACATGGACAGATCAGCACCCTCAGTGCTGATCCAGTGGACATGTCTTAGAAATGCCCACCAGCAGTCATTTCATAGAAATGACAATGAACAACAATGTATTTATAAAAGTGACAGTTTATTCTAAAAAGTATCAATATCTCTTCTCAACCTAAGTATCTCCAGACTACATAATCTGATTCACTGAGCCATCAAACTATGCATGTGCAACAAAGACAATGTAGCCACTTTGCTTCTCAGTTGCTTGTAAGCTCACTATGTCAGACACAGACTGGCATACATGACATCACTGCATCTCATCACTCTCCTGTAGTCATATATATATGAGCCTGTTCACTATAGATCACTATTTGTGTCTTTCCCCCTGCTTTTCCTCACTAATACTATGCTCGCACATGTTCTGTTTCTGTCTGAGCACCCAGTAGTGTTACCACCTTACCAGGCAGTTTCCACTTTTTTTAGAATGTACAAAAGTGTACACACGACGGCTGTCACATGCAGCCTGCACCTGCTGTCACTGTTGACGACACCACCAACGATACCACCGCCACTGCTGCTGCCACCGCTACTGTTCCTGCCAATGATAACATTGCCACACACACCACTAACAACATCAACCCCAACTGCAGTGACAACTTAGACGACCTACCTGGACGCTGCATACCAACAAGCTGTGCCTCCTCAAATTCAGACTTGTCTGCTGTCTACAGCCTGTCACCGTTCCATGCATGATGCACAACAGACCCAGATTCCTCCACTGACTCAGACACCCCTCCATTCCATCTACAACATGACACAACAATGACTACCACTGGTGAATGCCAACAAACTGCCCTGACTAAGCCCCCAATGCTGACACTGGGCAAAGTCATACCCAAGCAGCTATGCAAATGGGAGATGGGTTTCCTACAGTACTTCTTCCACAAGGATGTTGCCCCTGCTAATCAAGTTAAATGTATCACTTGGGGACTTTTGGATCCTCACATTCAACAATGGTACTTAGTGGATAACACTCACCTCAATGCCCTTACCTTCAATGAATTCATGGTGGAACTATGCCGTTTCTGGTTACCATCCAACTGGGCCTCTGAACTATGTCTCAAGATGCTTTCCTCATGCCAGGGCTCTTGCCCATTCCACAAGTGGGTAGTTGATATGCAGACTCAAAACTCAATCCTCATCAATGACAAGTCCCACATGTCCCTCCATTACCACTTGGAGGCGCACATGCACAAGGAACTCACCATGGAATACTGCACCTCTGATGCCAAAGATGAGGCAAATCTTCATAAATGGATCAAGAAAGTCAAGAAGCTGGATGAGAAATGGTTATGTGAGACCCAATATATCTGAGAGCAAATCAAGGCCTCCTTGTGCTCCATGGGAAAGCCTTGTCAGCCCACAGAAGCAGCAGCTGCTTGCTCAACCAAGACCCAGCCCAGTGCATCCACCCATTTACCTGCACTATGTCATATCCCAGAATTTCACCAAGTCACCTCTGATACTTCTGACCCCAACTCTATGTAGATATTATGAACTCTGGGCTCATCTCGACCCAAATGCACTTCCAGACTCCTGGACTTGCTTATACTTACTGTAGTTCTCTCTCCATTTTAGTTATGTTTCTTCTTGTTTCTCTTTATGTGTTAGTCCCACTCCTTAGACTTCTCCAATCCTATGCTTTGCTTAGGAGCATAGCTCCAGCTTCCAGCTTTACCAGATATATTCTGATTATCAATCCAACTCCAACTCCATATATAAAGCCCCATACTTACAATGTACAAAGTTCAGTTCAAATATCAACTATAGTCATCAACTCTCTCTTGTCTCTCACTGGACAAACTCTGATCACTCTAACCACTCCAACTTTGCGCTCCATAAATAAGGGCTAAAGGAACTCAAGCAAGGGCACAACATATATATTGAAGCCAAAGCCCATTTCCTTCCTTCTCACCCTACACTCTGGACTTAACACACTAACCAATGATAAACACAGACTGCTGCAAGAAAACGATGGCTGCTTCAAGTGCCACTTACCCTTCTAGTCACACAAAACCAGCAACTGCCCAAATGGTTTTCCTGATGGCGCCAGGTACAAAACTATCACTGCCGACAGCATCAAGAAACTTGCCCCCAAAACACCTACCACCAAAGCTTCCATGGCAAAAACAGGTTTGGTTGCCACTGTCGAAGCGAAGGAGCTTGTCACTGTTGTAGTGCCTTCATCAGCACTGGGGGAGGGTACCAATTCAGGCAAAGAGTGCATTTTTCCTATTTCCTGTCCCCAACTTGTCTGGAGGTGCCACGTTGATGGCCCTTCAATTGCACACCCACTAGAAGTGGAAGCTCTCATTGATAATGGTTCCTCCCTAGTTCTGATTGACAAGCACCTTGTAGCCTCGTTAGGACTTTGTGTCCATGATCTGCCATGCCTGGTCTCTGTTGGCAACCCTAATCAAACAATAACTAGGTCGTTACCACCAATACTGACTTAGAGACAAGTGATAGAGTAGGGGAATCCTGACAAGAACTTGACTGAAGTTCTTGTGGTGTATATTGATACTACTTATATACTGGTACATGATGTGCACAGACCAACATGCCATGAGAATGTAGCTACCTCTAATAGATAAAGTATCGACAGAGATTAAGTAAACGTGTATACAGTGTGGCTTCTAAGAAGATCAGAATGGAAGGGAAGCACACAGAGATGAACATGGGAATATCTAAATATATATGTGGGAAGAAATGGAAGAAGAACCCTCAGGGTCTTCAGGGTCGACAGAGATTAAATACATGTGTGCAGAGATCGCACAGCAGATCCTAGCAGAGCTATTCTGTAGAGAAGAGCACTCAGCAACCACATTACTCTAAGTCAGAACGTCACATGATCCATAGTTCATAGTCCATAGTCACATGACAAGTCACATGATCATGAAAAAAGGGAAATAAAGAAAATGAAAAGTATGTATTGCAACAGTCTCTATTGGGATAGTGCTTTCCTCTTCCTCTACAAGAACAGTACTATCTCATTATGTTAATTTGTCTGTTTCTTCCCTAGATTCTTGTTTTCACAGCCTCTCTGTTCATGCCATTGTCACCCCAAACCTTGTCAAACCTATACTACTAGGATTTCCTTTCCTTGCTCAAAATAACATTCTCATAGATCATGTGTCACACACTTGTCATGTCAAACACTCCAATTACAATTTGTTTCAGCCACCTAAAACTCTTCTTCCGTGTCTAACTCTGACTGCCTCTGAAGTTACATCCACACATGTGGCTGTGCAATCCAAGCTGCATATTGTTTTGCTGATTTGCAAAGCCCATGTTGAGTCCTCTCATGGTTCTATTGGAGCTTTTGATTGTGTTGCTGCTTTACAGACTCAAATTGCACAGCTAGCTTCCTTGGAGGAGCTGGCTGCCCTTGATCAACATTTAAAAGACAAATATCACAACCATTTCCCTGCTCATACCCCACTGCACCAATTTGCCCAACAACATTCTATTCCATGTACACCCGAAGGATGCTGCAAAGGTTATCCAACTTTGCTCTTATGACTGCTCTCAAAAATACAAAGCAGCATGGCATACCCTGTTACAACAGCACATCACAGCAGGTAGGCTATGGCCCTTCAATAGTGAACACTCCTCCCCCACATTCATTATTCCCAAGGCAGACCCCTCTGTTCTGCCACATTGGGTAAACAATTTCTGTGTATTGAATGCTAACACTATTCCAGATAACCATCCATTACCTCACATTGACAAGATTTTGTGTAATTGTGCAAAAGGTCAGTTTTTTGCAAAAATTGACATGACTAATTCATTCTTTCAGATAAAGGTCCACCCAGATGATATCCATTGGTTAGCAGTCCATACCCCATGGGGTCTGTATGAGTGGACGGTAATTCCAATGGGTGTGCACAATGTGCCTGCAATGCATCAACGACGAATAAATGGTGCACTTCACCATCTGATTGGAAAAATTTGCCACATCTACTTGGATGACATAATCATTTGGTCTCAAACATTGGAGGAGCATGAGCAGAACATTCACATGGTTCTAGACACCCTGCATCAGGTCTCACTTTTCTGTTTGCCAAAGAAGACTTCCCTGTTCAACTAGAAAGTCAACTTCCTTGGACACCACATTTTGGCCCGTGGCATCAAGGTCGACCCTTGGAAGATCACTAAGATCCTGGATTGGCCACGCCCATGTTTGGCCAGTGAAGCCCATCAATTCTTAGGCTTGATTCACTATATTGGTGACCACTTGCCTGACCTCACCAAGTATTCTTCCATTTTAAACACGCTGACTACTAAAGCTGCTGAACTGTCCTTCCTGCCCTGGTCTGCTCACCACCAAGACACCTTTGATGGTATCAAATGCCTGGTTACCAGCCCAATGTGTCTTACATCCATCAACCATGATAATCTGGGTAACAATCACATATTTTTAACGATGGATGCTTCTGACTTTCACACAGGCATGGTCTTATCCTTTGGTCCTGATTGAAAGACAGCCTGCCCTGTCACATTTGATTCATCACCCCTTCGTGACACTGCTCTGAACTACCCTGTCCATGAAAAGGAGTTGTTTACCATTATCTGTGCATTGAAAAAGTGGTGTGTTGAACTTCTTGGGACACATGTTATTGTTTACACAGATCACCATACCCTTGAAAATTTCCTTTCACAGCATGACCTTTCCCATCACCAAGCTCATTGGGTGGAGTACATGTTGCAATTTGACCTTGAAATTCACTACATCCGTGGTGAAGACAATGTCTGTGCAGATACCCTATCACAACGACACAATGACCCACAGGACAACATTGCTAGCATTTCCTCACTGGAGCACGACTGATCGCTCACTCTCAAGATTATCCAGGGTTACCTGGGAGACCCATACTGCAGGAAACTCTTCTCTCTCCTTGGAACCATGCCCGGCTTGGAGGAACACAACAGCCTACTACTCCTAGATAACTGACTTGTCATTCCCAACATCAACTCTCTCCATCCATGCCTGTTCCATCTTGCCCACAATGTCGCTGGCCATTTTGGGGCAGACAAAACCTATGAGTTGCTGCGTGGGTCATTTTATTGGCCTAATATGTGATGTGATCTCTTTCATAGCTATATTCCAAGTTATTCCAGATGCATGTGGAATAAGTTGCCCACAACTGCCCCAGCTGGCCCACTACACCCGCTCCCAGTCCCTGACACTCAAGGCAACTCTATTGCAATCAACTTCATTGGTCCACTCCCCGAAGACTTGGGGTTCAACATGATTTTATCCATGACAGATCATCTCAGAGCTGATGTTCACCTGGTCCCCTGCCACAATGACATCTCTGCACAAGACCTGGTATCACTCTTGTTGGCGACCCTAATCTAATAAAGACTAGGTCGTTACCACCAGATACTGACTTAGAGTACAAGAAAGAGTAGGGGAAATCCGACAAGAACTTGACTGAAGTTCTTGGGGTGTTTATTGAGACTACTTATATACTGGTACAGAGCGTGCATGGACCAACATGCCGTGTGATCGTAACTACCTCTAATAGATAAAGTACCGACGGTAATTAAGTAAACATGTAGACAGCATGACTTCTAAGAAGCATCAGAATGGAAGAGAAGCACGCGGAGATGAACGTGGGAATATCTAAATATAAGCATGAGAAGAAATAGAAGAAGAACCCTCAGGGTCTTCAGGGTCGATGGAGATTAAATACACGTGTATGGATATCGTGCCGTAGATCCTATCGGGATGTCACGTGATCTATGTTAGATAATTGTAGTCACATGGACGTCACGTGATCGTGAGAAAAGGAAAATAAAAGAAAAGAAAAATAGTGTTCGTAACAACTCTTTTTTGCCCACTGGTACTGCAAGAACAGCTTGCTGCATGAAATCATCTCTGATCACAATAAGCTTTTTGTTTCTTGCTTCTGGAAAGCCCTTTATAAACTGACAAATGTTTCATTGAAACTCTCCAGCTCTTACCACCCACAAACTGATGGCGCTAGCAAGTGCACAAATAAAACTATGAACCAATGTCTCTGGTTTCTCATCAGATGTGACCAGACTGGCTGGGTCCATGCCTTGTCTCAGGTGAGATTTTCCATCATGAACTCAGTCAATGCTAGCACCGGTTTTTCCCCTTTCCAGCTGCACCTTGGCCATTCACCATGCCTGATCCCCACTCTCATACCCCAGAGCAACAACCAAGAGAACTTTGATGCACATGCCTTCCTCATGCAGATACAGTTGAACACCTTAGAAGTGTAGGACAACCTCCATAATGCAAAGGTCTCACAAGCTATCACTGCCAATCAACACCATTCCCCAGACCCGTTGTTTCAAGAAGGTAACCATGAAATGTTGTCGATGAAGAACCACCACTGCAACTACATCTCACAAGGAGATGGCCATGTTGCAAAGTTCATGCCACACTTTGATGGCCCTTACCATGTCATCTGCGTGGATCATGAATTATCAACTTACACACTGGACATGCCAGCCTGCTCACACATCTCACCAACATTTCATGCTAGCCAACTCTATGCCTTCCATAAAAATGATGACTCCTTATTCCCAACTTGTGTGGTGGCCCATCCTGAACCAGTTCTCACTCTGGATGGCAAGCTAGAGCACCAGATTGACTGCATTCTGGAGGAACAATGTGTAGGACAAGGTCGACAGTACCTGGTTCATTGGTCAGGGTTCAGTCCAGAGAATGACGAGTGATTGCCAAGGAAGGAGTTGTTAGATTGTGAGGCACTCGATGTATGGGAAAAGGCTTTTTCTTCATAGGGTGGGAGGGTGTAAGCTCACTATATCAGACACAGACTGGCATACATGACATCACCACATCTCATCGCTCTCCCATAGTCATATATATATGAGCCCATTCACTATAGATTACTATTTGTGTCTTTCCCCCTGCTTTTCCTCATTAATACTATGCTTGCACACATTCTGTTTCCATCCGAGCACCCAGTAGTGTTACCACCTTACCAGGCAGTTTCCATTGCTGCGTGAGAATAGTAGTGTTACAAGTATGTAGCCTCTGTCTACCACAATACCTCATCCATGATCTCGCTCCCACCCATTTCACCTTCAACTTCTTCAAGTGAGTGTAGCCATAATGTGCTTTCCGTGAAGCCTCTTGCAGCTGTCCCTGGTACATGATCAATAATTGTAATCCCCCAATTGTTGCCCAAGCGAGGGACCAGTGACAGTCACGTGATGTTGATACGTGCCACAATCTCATGCTATATTTCATACTCCAATTGCTACTCTCTTCTTCCCATACCACCATCACCTTGTTGATACTATGTGTCATCCTGTGCTCCATTCCTCATCCCTTGTTTAACATTGTTTTCCACAGTGATTCTGAATACTCCTATGTACAATTCTTGGTGAGTAGTGGTCAACAATGGATGGATGCTACTCATCCAAATCCAATGTAGCCAACTCATGGACCTAGCCCAAAATGACTTGCTGCTGATTGACATGAATAAAAGGGTAGCATAGTAGGTAATTGCATAACCTGACAGTTCCATGTAGGATCAGTCAGCAAGTTTGTACACAACATTGTTTTTGGCTCTTTCTTGGTAGGACTACAGTCAAGTTGTCGGTGCTTTGCTATGGACATGGACATGGACCATCAGACATAGACATGGACACGAACACAGAACAACATTCCATTTCTTGTTGTCTTGGTACACTGAAGTGCTTCCAGTTTCGGAATTGCTCTTGTCACTCTCTCATGTTGTTTTGTCCTCATGTCATGTTAGCTTGTTGTTAATACCTTTACCAGTGTGAACCTAGATGTGTCTGTCCTCTTGAGGTTGATACCATGTGTGATTGTGGCTTTGAGAAATAGAAGCCAGCATTAATACAAATTGGCACAAGCCTGTAGAGAAATAGGATTGGTCCATTTTTGCCATCACATGGAAGGGCTGCATGGAATGGCACGCGGTGC
>JBBPRD010000671.1:0-11021 GCA_038092855.1 Boletus piedmontensis | reverse complement strand
CATGTCCAGAGATCACACAGCAGATCCCAGTGGAGCCATTCTAGTCAGAGAAGGGACTCAGCCCACCTTGTTTGGACAACCATCAGGCCAGCAAACAATGGCCCAGCCGATCGCAGGCGCCGGTACTGGCGCCTTCGGAGGTTCGTTATTTGGCCAACAAAAACCCGTTGCTCCAACAATCAGTACCACACCTTCCACGGGTGGCTTGGGTACCTCATTATTCGGTGCTAGTACTCTAGGCTCGTCAACGGCCGCGCCAGGCGGACCAGGCACGCTTACCGCCTCCATAGCGGAACCTATATCCAGTAACCTGCCCATCTTTTCCATGCTTCCACCTGGTCCTCGTGCTGTTCCCATCGATCAACAACAAAAGAAGAAACCAGGGTTCTTCGTAGATGCCCCTCCTCGTTCACCTATACCACGCCTCCCAATCAACTACACCCCGGCTAGTTCGAAACTTCGAGGCTTCGGGGCATCAGCATCGTCTTCTGTGCTTGGTGCTCCTGGACAGAATCTGTCTCTCAGCAACGGGAAACCAGGTCCTCTTTATCCGAGTCGCGCAGAAGCTCCGGAGAGCATCTTAGGACGCAGTGCGAGTCCCGCATTGGGTAGTGGAGGAAGGCAAAGTGTAAAGAAGTTGGTTCTAGATAAGAAAGTTGAAGCGTCGGACCTGTTCAGCAGAGCTGGGTCACCAGGTTTGCGCGGCAGTCCTGCAAAGGTGACCTTTAGCCCTGCTCTCAGTCAAGCTGCGAGGGAAAAGGACGTAGCAAGAGAAAAAGAGGCCGCCACTCAATCTGTAGAGAAACCGGCGCAACCCTCTCAGTTGGCGCCCCGCAATGTAACAGGTCGATTCACAGCATACAGTTCGTTCACTCTCGGGCAGCTATCGTCGCCAAGCCAGGCAGTGAATGGTACTGAAGCTACTCTCACCTCTCCACCTCTCCAACATGGCGACTATTGGGTGAAACCCGACCTGGCCAAACTGAAGACGTACGGCTATGAAGAGCTGTCATCTTTCAAGGATTTGGTTGTGGGTCGTGTTGGATACGGGGAAATTCACTTCCTCGAACCCGTTGACCTCACTGGCCTTCCTAAACTTGGTGCGCTTCTAGGCGAACTTGTGCGATTCGATGACAGGGAGTGTAGCGTGTATCCCGACGGTGATGAGGCAGACAAACCGGCGCCTGGGACAGGCTTGAATGTCAAAGCCAGGATCATACTGCTACGGTGCTGGGCCACGGATAAGGCAACAAGAGAGCCTATCAAGGATGAGCAGGCACCCGCGGCTGCCAAACATCTAAAGCGGCTGAAGTCAATGAAGGAGACTCATTTCGAGAGCTTCGATGGGAAGGAAGGAAAATGGACGTTCACAGTGGACCACTTCTGAGGGGAGTGCTGGGTTTGGTTTGTCTGTTTATGCTCGAAATGTTTGTCGTGGAATGCTATATCATTAGGACTGAAGCTGAAATTTTGTCGATGCAGTCTCACTCGGTACATAATTTGAGATATACAGTAGCTATGAGTACCTGTAAGCTGGCTGTTGGCCATTTTGTTTATGTAATCCATGCGTGACGACTTCCTCGGCTCGGAAGTCGGTACAGTCTGGAGACATTGCACCAATGCTGATACCCAATCATGAAGGTACGTAGTACGTAGTACCTCCTTGTCGGTGTGCCCCATCCTCACGGCGTTTGGCTAGGTTAGCACATCCGACGATTCACTAAGGCAGCACCGTGCAGTGACCATTCGCGGAGCGCTCGAAGGAGGGCTCATAGGCATCGGAATCGCCCTCCCTACCTCCTACCTCCTAAACAGGCGATCGAGCTACTATCGCTCTCTCCCCTTCCCAATTAAGTTGCTCGGTGGTGTCATCATCGTTGCACCCCTTGTTACCGTCCAAACCGAGAGAAGAAATCTGGAGTTTGACCGTCGGCATTGGTGCGCCAGGATCGCCTTCCCAGTAGTGACAATAGGTTTAATGTAACCTGTGGCCACAGGATCGAACTCGGAAAAAGTCAACTCGAAAAACGCGAATACGAAGAACGTGAGAGATGGGCCCCTTTGAGCCAGAAGGACAAGGTGGCGGAGTGGGCAGCGAAACATCAATTGAGTGTTATCATAGGAAGCTGGGCGACAACGATGGCAGTCGCCGGAAGTGTTGTCATGCGTGATCCGTACGCCTTTTCGTACCTTTTCGGGCTTGACCAGGTACTTATGTACTGATGGATTGCGCGGTTTCTATATGAGATTGCAGTTTATTAACGATGCCACAGAAGGTAAACCAATGTGTGTGATAAAGTGTGTCATTAATAGCTTCCTCGTTCCCGGGGCTAGGTCGTGCAAGTTCGCCTGTGGGCCCAAGGACTCACTATCGGTGTCGTAATTGCTGTGGCCGCACTCACTCACGCTCAACGCGCCAAAGCGGTGGAAATGAGAAAGGTGAGACATGTTCAACTGGTTGAAACGAGGTTGTCACTTACTTGACGAATCCATGTAGCATCCAGACCATTCTTGGCAGTATGCGGTTCGTTGGTCAATTAATACTTGGGTCAATGCTGATAGTAAACGTTTCGCAGCTCGAGGATGAACGACTCGAAAAGGATTCACAGAAGACTCCAACCGGGTGAGGCAGCTGCGTGTATGATTGGTTGTTCAGTCTTCCAAAATCGCATTGATCATTGCCACACGAGTGTAATTTTAGCTATTATGAACATGTAGAATTGTTGACCGTGAGTCCCTACTAATCAACTCAAAGGAGTCGGAATCCTAGATATTGTGGTCACCAGGTTGATTGTAGTCGTAGCTGGGAGGAAAGAAGCAAAAACGGGCGAAAGTGAAGGCTTACGTTCCGCACCTGCTGCGGAAGTTGGTATTAGGCACCGTTTCCGTCTGAGCTGGAGTTCACGCGTTTTCATTGTGCGAGGTTGAACGAGATGCCTTGAGACTATAAAGCAATATCAAAGAACTTGGACTGTCATGAAACCATTAGCTCGTTGATGAACGTTCAACACCACCATGTTCATGGCTTGTGGCTTTTTCACGGACCGTGGCTCTTCAAACACTGGTTCGTTTCCAAATGTGCTAGCATCAGCAAAGTTGCTAGTGTTTCCGGAAATCTAGATCTAGCACATTAAAGAACTATGTACAGGGGGCTGAAATAAGGAATAGGCGATGCGAGGTCAATGCCTGCGTTGGCGGATAGTAGCGTCCACCTCATGCGTAAAGACGCCAGGCAAAGTAAGCACCCAGCAGAGTGAGAGGGACGAAATACATCAAGCTAGAAAATATCAATTGAGTTGATGTGAAATTGGGGAGGACACAACAGCTCACTTCGAGCCCTTCTCGACGGCACTGTGGACAACCGGGTTTGACGAAGCTTTTGTCACCTTGGCTGCAGCCTGAGGATATCTCAAAGTTTAGCTCGGAACTCTTGGTTACGACACCACTCGGTACTTACGCCGCCTTGTTCAAGATTGCCCACTGAGAGGTCAGGAAGGAGCGCACGAGCTTCGTCAGAGTGACCGACATCCTCGAAAGCCTCTGTTGCGTCTTTGCCTGCATCGGTGGTGTTCAGGAACGTGTCTGGTCAAAAGAGCTTGGAATACGCACCTCCCTCACTGATAATTACTTCGTCACCGCCGGGGTGCTAACACCAGACTTGTAAGTATTACAACTACACGTCGTCTATGCAAGAGAGGGATACCTCGTCGATGAACTTGGTTACATTATACACTGTGTTGGATCAAATTTTGGTCTGCGTGAACGGACACGTTTACACACCCTTGCCATGGATGGCGATCCAGAGATTTTGCTTGGTGTTGTTTGCCTGAAGCTCAGAATACGAGATGACCTTGGACATATTTGTGACAATGTTTGTAAGGTGAGGACAAGTGAGGAAGGCAGAGAAGGAGATGGGAATACAAACACTTTGGCGGGTGCTTGGGGGGGCCGAATAAAAAACTTTACCGGGTCGGCAAGTTCCCACACAATCGGAAAGACTTGGGAGACCGCGCTGATAATACGCCTGTGGTCGCAACAAACAACTCCATTGATCTAGATACTCTATCTACATACTTCGTATCCAGTATCTGCTTGGTTTAGTACTCGAATGCCCATGCATGCAAGACTGCTCAGTGTACAGGTAAACATTCAAGCGTGGACCATGCAATTTCCATCTGCCACTTCACCAGTAAGAAACGAAAGCATTGTGAGCTGTGTCCCTAGGCAAAGGCGAGTGGAGGCGGCTTAAACTCCAAAGACGCGTTCAAAGCGCTGCAACAGCTCATGATATTGTCGTTATTATGCTACAATTTGAGGCGTTGACAAAGGGAAAAGACAAATATTCGAACCTTGCCCCAGACTCATGGTATATATACAGAGCTCCGATTGAATATTTCACTTCCCGCCGCGGGCCGTGCCGACAGGGTCTGCCATATGCAGAGCCATTCTCTTGACCACATCCAAGCTCCAGCCAAACCGACTCCCTGCCCGAGATGATGGCTCTGCACGACGAGCATGCCGACATCCTTGGCGGCCCCATCTTGCAAAGACCGGAGTCTGGCCTATTCGCCGCATTCTCTCAGTATCATTTTGTTTTCAAGTCGTTCACATTCCTGGGATTCGGTTTATTGGTATGGATCGCGTGTGCACGCGGTCTCGAACATCTCAAGAAACATCGCGAGCTGAGGTACAGAAAGTATGTCTCATATCCCGATGTACTTACATCTTTTTAACAATTTTCCAGAGCGATGCGTAGAAAGCACGGAATCCCCGACTCAGACTGTCGTCCTTTTGCTGTAGCGTATGCCGCAGCCAAGCGTGCGCACCTTGAACGCGAGGCCCAAGACCGAAAGAAGACGACCAATTATGTGTCGGACCATAATTCGCCGGCTGTTGATCAGCGAACCAATGCACAGAAAGACGCGCGTGGCCTGAGGAGACGGGTTCCCGAAACCAGTGAGTCAATCAAGACGTCTTGGGGTGAACGTGGTTCATCTCATTATATCTTCACGCATCTTCACGCATCGCGCTTGCACCGCGTGTAGCTGTACAACTTCATGATTATCAATTCCTCGAAAAACACGCCTCTCTGTATGATAACAAGCAATCGGACGTTCATTCCCTCGATTTCGCCGATCGCTACAATCCCAATCCACGTCATCGAGTGGCTATCCCAGAATTACTACCTGCCGAACGACCTCCCGACCGTCGCTCCAGCAGAAAAGATCTCGTCATAAATCTCGATGATGATCACGAAGAGTCAAGAAAACGCTCTTTTGAGGACGAAAGCGACGTTGAACACGAGACCATAAAAAAGTCTCGCATAGATCGCTGCGAGCTCATAGATGGAGATGAACAAGCAGATTGGTACGCTCAGTACTCTGACATGCCGCCTCGACGAGCGTCCAAGGAACTTCTGGACCGACAACCCGAGGATCATTATGTACATATGACTGGTCAAGGGGGATTCAAACACATTACTGGCCTCCGTGATGAAGAGCACGAGTTCGTTGATGAAAAAATGGAAGGCATTGACGAAGATGAAGTGACAGAACTCAAGGCTGTGGCGCGTGGCAAGAAACGTAATCAGGCGGAGGCAGGGTCAACATTTGGAGGTGATGATGAAGAAGACATTCGGAATGGAAGGGCATCGCATTATCGTAAGCGTCAAACGATTTTGCGAAGGAGGACAGAGATACCTGCACGAGGGCAGAAACGCGATCGCGGAGCTGAATCGCCAGGGAGTGAAGGCGAGGGGGGTGGCTCCGAGACTTCTCGAAGACGTGCCCAGCGTAGCTCCAAAAAGAAGAGGGGCAAGAAAGCTGCGTTTGACGAGGTTAGCGAAATATCTGTGGAGGATTCATGTGTATCCAAGGACCCTCTCTGTGGTGGCCGCAGGGTTGGTGACGAGTGGGAAGCCGATGGTGTTCAGTACAAGGTCGGCGACAAGGGCGAGCGGTTGCGCCTCACTTTGGTTAAGAAAGCCAGGAATAAATACCACATGGTGAGTTTTTCTGGATCAGAGTTTCACACCTCCCTCACACGCCCGCCATTCAGCCCCAGGATTCCCAACACCCAGATCGATCAGCTGCGCTAGAGATCTACGTGGAGACATGGATGACAGAAGATCAGTACAGGCAAGCAGAAGGGAGACAGAAGCTGGCTTGGCAAGAAGCACCAAGGGGGACGAGTGGATCCAAGACTCCCGATGTCTCTGATTCTCCTATGAAGAACGGCAAAAATCTCTTGTGGGACTCGGTCAAAGGTAGTCCCGCTCGTCGTCCCTTGCGTCGATTCGTGCCCGCTAGTGTTTCGACTCGCATCAATCCCTTTGAGCAGTCACAGTTGCAGCCTACACTTGGTCGTCGCGTTGCCTCGTCCAGTACCATTGTTTCTCCTATCCTCCCAGGTGTTACTAATAGCCCAACACGTCCTGGTTTCCGCGACTTCTCGAAATGGGAGAAGCAGGATCGAGAGGCAGAGGCAATGGCCAGAATACGGGCGAAAGTCGAGGAGCAAAAGAAGGCTCAGAGATCATCCCAGAAATCGGCTGAAATACCAACGAGCGTAACCGCGCCTGAACTTGGCACTAAACCGTCGTCTGTTCCTACGATCACACTTACCCCTGCATCAGCTGTAGTTGCAGAAGGGAAGTCGGATGATAGTACCCCGCCATGCAAGGCGAACACTTCGACTACCACTCCCAGTTTCTCGCTCCCTTCAACTTCTCATCCTGTGGTCACGCCATCCACACTCTTCCCTAGTGGTTCGACTGCCTCTACTACAACCTCTTCTGCGGTCTCTCTTTCTCCATTTTCGTTCGCGAAACCCCCGCAAGTACTATCATCCACCTCTACGACCGCTTCGTCATCCGCGACGCCAAATTTCTTCGGGAAGGGGACCGGTGCAAGCATACCGTCCTCATCTACTCCTTCACCCTCCACTCTAGGCGCAACAACCCAGCCTCGACCTTTCTTAACTGAAAGTGCCTCTAAATCGGTCCCGTTCTCGTTTGTAAAGCCAGACATCCCTTTCACCTCAACCCCCGCTGTTGTTGTCCCCCCTACAACCAAATCTCAGGTGCCAATTTTTGGTGCTACCTCGAGTTCTTCCCCTCCATCCGTGACATTTGGTTCCACCCCTGCGGCTACTAAGGCGGAGGCTCAAGTTCCTCCTCCTGTCTCGACCTCCGCTACCACGTCCGAAAGTTCGAAGCCAACGGCCCCTCTTTTTTCATTTTTGGGTGCACCTTCATCCTCATCCATTCCCATACCTGCAGCACCATCTACATCATCGGCACCCAAGTTCTCGTTCGGACAACCGTCTACGACACCGACATCCGCGCCTGGCTTCAATTTGGCACCAGGCACCGCATCCCAGCCCAAACCGACTTTCAAGTTCGGTGAGACACCGTCAGGTGCAACGGACGGCATTTTTGCGTCCACACCTCCGGCTGCAGATGAATTGAAGAAGTCAGCTGTGCCGGTGTCAGTCTTTGGCACCATAGTTGGTTCAAATGAACCTGCCAAGTCTTCGCCGTTTGGGACAACATCTATCTTTGAAAGCTCAAAATTAAGTTCACCTTCGGTTTTGGCGACGAATCTTTTCGGGAAACCGGTCGCTGTAGACGGTGATGCCCCGACATCTACGCCACCTAAACTTACGCTGGTATCTGCAAGTACCACAACCATCAACAATGCATATTCCTCTACACCTGCCGGAGCTCCTGCCTCTGGTAATGCACCAGTCTTCTCGTTTGGTGGGACCAACTCTGGGGGATCCAAGCCTGCATCTTTGCTTGGAGGTACCGCAGGAAGCTCCAAACCTGTGTCTATGTTTAGTGGCACCACCACGGAAGGCAAGCCAACATTCACATTCAGTGCCTCCGCTGAAAGCTCTAAGCCCACGTCTATATTTGGTGGCAATACGGAAAGCTCGAAGCCTCCTTCTGTCTTCAGCGGCTCAGCTGAAGGCTCGAAATCAATGTTTGCGTTTGGTGGCTCCACAGAGACGTTCAAGCCTGCTTCGGTGTTCGGTGGCGCTGTACCAGGACCAAAGCCAACATTTGCATTCAGCGGTGCTACAGAAAATAAATTGACATCTGGCTCTGCTGCAGAAAGCTCAAAGCCAACGGCTGTTTTCGCTACTGCCTCTGATAACTCGTTGCCCTCCAATATCATAGACGCTTCTAAGCCTGCGTCCACCCTTGGAAGCACCACATTCGCTCCGTCGACGTTCACGCTCGGGAAGGACGATGCGGCCACCAATACATTCATCTCTACGAGCACGCAAGCAAAGCCTGCAACTTCGTTCATTTTTGGGGTTCCATCAGGTGCGAGTGGCTCGATATTTGGGCAACCATCCGCCTTCGCGACAGGTGGTGATCCAAGCCAATCAGCAATCGGGAAGCCCGCAAATGCTACTCCCAGTACCTTTGGGTTTGGGGGCTCGGGCTCGCCAGGCGCGTTCACGTTTGGCAAGCCAGCGACACAGAACCAAAAGCAGGAGCAGTGAAGAGGAGCGGCAAGGCTCATGTGAACCTCGCCGGGATATTGTGGCGTGTGATGCTTTCGAAGGGAGGCTACCCACACCCATTCTATACGGCGAAGAGACGGACATTCAGCGACATCATGTACACTACACACCTTTTTAACTACGCTTTTTTTGCCCTCGGTATTTTATCATTTCCAAAACGCCGTTAAACCTTGCAGGCGAGACTTTTCGGTTCATCGATCTTTTTTCAGGACAAGAAGCGAGGGACGTCTGGTAAGTTACCGGTGAACACTCGAGCAATCCCGATTAGGGTTTGAATCTCTAATGTCCGGGTATAGTCATCTTGCAGGGCCGGCTAGCTCAGTTGGTTAGAGCGTCGTGCTAATACATTCTGGAACAAAATCCGATGTACGCGAAGGTCCTGGGTTCGACCCCCATGCTGGCCATGATTTTTTTATTCCACACCTACGTCTTCGTTTAAAATGTCGAGGATTGTCGATGGCCCTATGTAGGGCGTTAATCACTGAATCAAATTGTCAATCCATCCTATGTGATACAGCCCCATTGATTACCATTACCAATTGGGTACCATGTAGCCATGGGACCACTGACTTGGACTGAAATATGAGGGCACCATTGTGGGTAGAAAACAAACGGAATGGCACAAAAAGCCATTTTGACCACCGCAGGGCTCGAACCTGCAATCTCCTGATTCGTAGT
The DNA here is from genome assembly GCA_038092855.1 of Boletus piedmontensis. Classification (NCBI taxonomy): domain Eukaryota; kingdom Fungi; phylum Basidiomycota; class Agaricomycetes; order Boletales; family Boletaceae; genus Boletus; species Boletus piedmontensis. Next base: position 1,808 of record JBBPRD010000671.1, on the reverse strand, counting down.
CAGACGCGATGCCATTTCGCCAGGCGGCCTTGTGACATTTGAAAAAATAGCAGCTCTATGTCTCTGTAGGAAACCTTTCTGCCAACGTGAGTGGATAGTGAGGACTCTCCTCCACGTAGTACGCGTCCAACGCACTTACTCGTCATTCCACCTGGTTGTCATAGAACACAAGCACTCTGGTTTCAATGGATTCTCTCAGGGGTGCTCCCTCCGGAATGTTCGGGTGGGGAAACCCACTGTGCGGCGTAAGCATCGCTATGTTCTTGTCCTATACTGAGTCAAAGCTAGATAATACATCTTCAGGGTCACGTCTCCCATTGAAGCAATACAAGGCGTACCACTCGATTAAAATGTATTCATCCGGTCCCCTCTCCCCCATGTACTTCCACTTGTGCGCCTCATTATACTAGACACCATAAGCACTCCTCCCTATCCGGATAAACGAATACGGCGGGAATAGGGTCCTTCTTCAAAGCGATGCTGCGGAAATCACAGAGCGCGAGGAGCCAGTCGAATGCAACATGGGAAATGGGCCACCAAAGGTTGATGATCTGTGGACAGCGTTTGAACAGGGTTGGTGCTTCGAAGGGCGGGAGGTGAGGGTGAACGAGGCAGCCGTAGTTTGGTCTACGTGCACGCAAGTGACAGATTAACGTTTCTGAGGGCTATCATCAAGCTCACCGAGTCGACGGCGGCGGATGGCTAACAGCCGTATCGATGTAGAACATATCCGGTTAGTGATGACGTCGCCGGTGGTGAAATTAAACGGGTAACTGACTGTGATCGAATACTTATTCCAGCCGGTACATTCGGGACAATACTCTCTCAAACACCTAGAAGGTGAGTGTGCGTCAAAGGTTGTTTTCCGTATAGAACCCAGCGCTGTCGAGCGCATACTGGTCCCCTGAGCCGTAAACATTCTCGATGTCGCAACATGAGAACCTTCGACCCAGTGACGCCGACGTTGACTGATGACACTGTCGGCGTTGATACGAGTATAGGCAAAGGGAGCCGTCGAGATCCCCAGTGGTCACAAAGTTCTTGGAGAACATTGTAAAGATGAATCTCGATAAGTAGATGCGATGTACATTCATGAAGCACGTTGACCACATATACTCCCTGCAAATGGGAAAACCTGGACATGAGCCCGAATCCGGATGGGTGGCATCGGTGAGCACTGAGAACATACTGCGCGCTTACTACTGTCTCCCCAGCGTTGGATTGCAGAACAGTGAGGCATTATTGACCTCGAGTGGTGGAGAGTATGTATGACGGAGACTCAAAGTGCACATTTAGGTGCTGGATGACATGGGAGCGATGTATTCGCCGTTGACGCGTCGGAGGGTCCGAGCTCGAGCCTTGTCTCGAGCCTCGGCGGTGTGCAGTAGCAGGGACACAAGATACCATGCACGTCAGGCTGGTGCGCAAGTCAGAAACTACAGGGTACACGACAGCATGAGAACGACCGCGGCACTGAAACCGTCAGAATGCTGAGCGTTGCAAAACGGTGCCAGATTCAATAGGTTCACGACGGCCAAGTGGCTGCATGTAACACCAGCTTACTTGAAATTTAAGTGAGATCGTCCAAGACATGGAGACTGGTCAGCTTTCAGCCCCTTTGAGGTTGTTGTGGAGAACGATGCAGAGTTCTCAGACCAAGTACGGTGTGGCTGTACATACATACTATCTTCAACAGCGAAGGCACAACTTTCTTGCCAAGTACTGATTTGCTCCACTGAGTCACTCCCGCACTACAGTCGTTTGGGTCTTCCTGTACAACGTCCCCGCCATGTGTGGTTTTTTAGAGA
>JBBPRD010000670.1:0-11022 GCA_038092855.1 Boletus piedmontensis | reverse complement strand
GGTACAACTAGTATAATGGAAGGTTTGGGCTTTGGCTTCAATGTATATGTTGTACCCTTGCCAGAGTTCCTTTAGCCTGATTTACTGAGTAAAGGGTCAGAGTGAATGGAGTGGTGTCTGGTAAAGGACAAGAGAGAGTTAATGACTATAATTGATATTTGAACTGAAGTACAAGTATCTAAGTCAAGGGTTTCTATATGAAGTCTAAGTGAATTACAGTAAACATAATGTACTATGGTATAGTGGTCAAGATAGTTAGTTAGTTCTTGAATTGAAGTAGATTGCACTTTGATAAAGACTCCATACAGACAAATCATAGAATGCTTGGACCAGGATAGAATTTAATAAACATGATAACATTCTTGGGGGAATTGATGTCAATATAATAGAAAAATATAGAAACCATGATTAAGAAAGTGGGGGCCAATATTCTGTAAACTAACCAAGAGCTCCTAACTGCCAGTCACAAATCAGAAAATATCTTGTGTAGATTGTGAAGGAAGGGAGGGATTTGAAGGGCCTGAGAAGTAAAGCACAGATATTTCTCATTTTGCCATAGACTTTTTTCAACTCCATCAGCAAACCAACCCTAGGCTGTACAGAGTTTCCTAGGATTGTAAAGTCCTACAGATCTTACAGAAAGATACCTAGTAATGCAGAGATCCACAGAGCTGTACAGTCTCTGTCTTACTATATAGTCTTAACCTAATTGGACAGGCTGCACAGACCTCCCAGCACTTATGGTAAATCATTAGTAAACCTGATACAAGCTAAACATTTTCACAGTTCAAATTAATTCAAAGGCAAGGTATTTGTCATTATTAAAGTAGACTAGGCACAATAAATAATACTAAATTACATACACAAGTGTCAAAAAAAGTATAGTCACAAAGTATACCAAAAGTATATCAAAAGTGTACCAAAAATGCAAACAAAGTGTAGTAAAAGAAGTGTAGTAGAGGTATAGCAAAAGTGTAAGGAAAAGTGTTAAAGAAATAAGAGATGATGATAATTGAGAAAAAAAGAGGTATAAGAAAAAATATGGAATGTGGATGATTTATATATGTTTGATTATCAAATAAGCACAAACAATACCCTTTTGGGAAAATACACACAGCACAAAATTCTGCCAAGTCTTTTAACTACACTGTTGATACACTTCTGTACACTTTTTAACTACACTTTTACTACACTTTTTACTACACTTTGTATGCTTTTTTGGTACACTTTTGGTACACTTTAACTACACTTTTGTCCGCTTTTTGGTACACTTTTATTACACTTTTTTGGTACACTTTTACTACACTTTTTTACTACACATTTGCTACACTTTTACTATATTTTTTGTCACACTTCATTTTAGATGTAGTAAAGTGTAGCAAATGTGTAAACTCTGTGCAGGAGAGGTGAGTTTGTACAATCTGTATAGATTTGTGTATAATTCAAAACTCTGGAAACTCTATGGCTAAAAAAACTGGTTTGCCGATGTAAGGTGGGAAGAGATGGTGCACAGCCACACATCTGTGCAGCCCCTATGGCCTGTATACCCTATAGTCTGAAAAGGTCAGTTTGCTAATGCTCTATCAATGAAAAGGCAATTGCAGAGAGTAAGGCTTTATTTAGATGATATGAAGAGCTATCTGTAACAAGATGGTGGAGTTTATATTCAAACAACCACAGGAAAAGCCAACAATAGTTTTCAGGGACATCTGTCATGATACCAGGGATATAGGAATGCCAGGGACAATTGACATCATAATAATCCACAATGCCACAATGATGCTTGAGATGCTCAATGGTCTAAATGTCTACCAAAGGGGAATTCTCAGAATTGAGAACAACAAGAATATAGTCTCAGCTATGAGAATGAGAAAGGATGGGTATTGTTATGACTCACTCAGGGATCACTTAGGGGTTATTCTTTTTCTTTACTCTGCATTACCTATTAGCATTTCTCTTCTTTGTCCACACAACCATGCATTCAAACACACCCATAGTCTATTACTTTCTAACCCTTTGCCCTGGACCCCCACCCATTATTCTTCTTGTTTCCCTGGCATACTACACATGCTCACTAACTAAGCCTTCCTTTGCATTCCATGCCATTCTATAGCTTAGTCAGCTTCATTTCTCTCTATGTATATAAACCTTGCACCATCTAACCTGTATCCTAGGTTAGATCTACTTGAATCTTAGTCCTTTTCATTTATTGTCTCTGTGAGTTGTTATTCTACTCTAGAGTGAATGCTCATCTACCATCCCTGGCTGCCTGACAGAATGGTAGGGCTCTCCATCCCTTGGATCTACTGTCCCACATTACTAACCTCCTAACTCCTGAACCCTTGTTGAGTCCTTCACTCAAGTTCCCCTTGTCAAACTTGCTCAAATCCTCATCTTCATTGAGCTTCTAGTTCAAATTCTTATCCTTGTTGCGCTTCTCATTTAAACCCTTGTCTTAGTCAGAGTTTTCCACTTGTATCCTTGTCTTAGTCATGTTCCTACTCAAACCATCATCTTTGCCACATTCTCCCCTCAAACCTTTCATCCCAACCTTCCCACTGCAGCCAAATGCTATTCCAGCCTTTAGCTCTATCAGGCATTCCTCTCATCACAGCTTTTGCTGCCCACCAACCCTAGACCCTATCAGGTGAACTTGTTGTTGCAGCTTTGCTGCTCCACCTTTGGTCCACTCAGATATCCCTTCCATTACAGCTCTTGCTGCTTCCCCTATACTTAGCTCTAGCAATCCCCATTAGCTGGGCCTCTCTCTTTCTAGCCTTTCAAGTCTATGCTTAGTCCTACCCAGGTTAAGTGTAACAGGTGTCAATAGGTAACAATCATAAATATCTTTCAGTTGGACAGAGAATACCATGATAACTACAAGAAACTTATTGAGAATTAATGAACAGAACAAGAATGAGCTACTAACCAAGGATTGAGAGTAATGGGTGAACAAATCAATGAAGTGAGATTCAAAGACATCCTTTCCATTAACAAGACATCACCTGCATTACTAATTCAAACTCAGACAGACAATATGGTGAAGATATTAGATAGTGTAGAGTGACAAATATAGTACAGTGGATAAAGTAGGAGAAAATGATTAGAAAAGCAGTACTAGTGGCACAAAGATCATTGTGTACAATGAAATCCTAGAGAGTAGAAATTCACCCAACATATGATAGATAACAATATTTGGATGATAAATAGACAAAACAAAATGGTATTTACACCACCAGATGAACTATGACAAGAAATGTAATAGAATCCTGTGCAGCATTTACACTAGCAAGATGTTGTGAGGGAAAAGAGAGGCAGAGTAAAAGAAAACCCAAAGGTATCAAAGTGTCATAGTAGAGCCCCTTCAAGTAAAATGGGAAGACTAGAACAGTCAGGCTTGTCCACAAGAAGGAAGGGTATTATGATATCCTGAAAAAATGGGAAAAAACAAGATCAAGACAAAATAAACATATAGTTGGCATGAAAGGGATAAGGACTCACCTTGATGTCTATAGACAAACCAAAGAAATCACCATGATCAACCCATCAGATGGTAGGGGAAAGACAAAGGAGAAAAATGGAACTATATATAGAGTGAAAATAAGGGATATGTAAAGGAATAACATTCACATTACAAGAGAAAGAGAAAGAGCACAGATACAATAGTGTTTATGCCATTGGGAGGAAAAGTAACATTCACATCACAAAGAGTAGTATGGGGTAGTATGTTCAGGGTCCTGGCCTAGCAGTTTCCATTGGTTGATTTTTCAAAATGTACTTTCTGCATAGTTTTACAAATGGCTATAAGTTCTTATTTTGCTTATTTTTTGCCCATTTCATACCCATTTAACTTGTTTTCAGCTTGACTGACTTATGTTCTCCAAAAGTATAGTAAAGGTATAGCCTAAGTATAGCTAAAAAGCATAGTGAAAGTGTAGTAAAAATGTGCACAAAAGTGTAGCTAAAAAGTGTAGCCAAAATGCATTCAAAAGTGCAGTCAAAAAGTATAGCAGAGGTGTAGCAAAGGTAGGTTATGCTTGTCACAGTGTATAAGAGATGTGAGTTTTAGTTTCCACTAAATTACATTTTTTTGCATTTTGGCTAATAGACTACACTTTTGCTACATCTTTCAGCCACAGTCTGGCTATTCAATGACTACACTTTTGGTGAATAACATTAAGTCAATCGAGTTGAAAACAAGTCAAATAAGCAACTGGTTAAGTATGAGTATGGCTAAATAAGTAATCTTCCATTTTCCTGGTGAATGTGTGGTATGTATAAAAGTATACAAAAATATACCAAAAAATAGTCAAAATCCATCATAAACAAGTGTACACAAAATGTAAATTGTAACCAAAAGTATAGCAGAAAATGTAGTTAAAGTGTAGTTAGTATAATGTTGGATGATGATGATTGACTCAGACTTGGACTTAAAGAGCATGATCAACAATGGACACTTCACTTCTAAGAGCACTTTTCACAAACACACACTGCACCTCACTGCATTTCCTGGTTCAGGACCCCTGACTTCAGCATGACTCAGGATGTGATGGAAAGACTGCCTGTCCTGTCGGAACACATAGCCACTCATCAGGATCATGGATGTTGAATATTGGATTCTGATGGGAGGTGGACAGATGGGTACTGAAATTGAAATTGGACAACTCTACCATGTCGGCTCATACATACAGATCTGGACCTCTACCAAGATGGTGATTACAGAGGGTGATATATCGGATTCTGATCGCCCATATAAGTCACCAGGTGGACGTAAGAGCGGACGGAGTTTCTGGTAAGCGCTGTGGAAGGAAGGTTATCACTGCACCGGTAACCGAGATCGCAATTTCTAGGCATGCTGCGGGGTCATAGACGACGTGTTGGAGAAGGAAAAAAGGGAAGAGCAAGTGAAAAGACACGGTTTGCAATGCTGCGGGGAGACGAGTCGGAACGGAGACCGGAAGGTAACGTGTTTGTCCACGCTGCGCAGAAGGGCATCGCAGCAAAGCAGTGCAGTACAATTACCCTCGACGAACACTTGACTCCGTATCTCCCTCTACCTCTTCAATTCACGACAAGTCTGGTTTTTCTTCGACCATGGAAGCCCTCACGCGTGCGACAGACACATTCAAGTCCATTCGGGTCCGTCACTCGTCTTCTTAGCTCCAACTCGAATTCGGGGCTTATCGTTTTTCATTCATACATACGTACAGGAAACGCGCTTGAGCGCACTTCGATCGCCCACCGAGTTCTTTGACATTCACCGCCTGTCAAAACCAGCGGATACGACCCAGGCCGTGTCGGTACGTAGGATCCCATATCAGCCCCATACATTGATTAGCGTGCTGACTTTGTTTCCTTTACCTCTCTGCTCCTCGCTCCTGCCTTGGTCTCGTCCCCCGCCCTGTTGTCATCACTCGTTCTGGTGTCGGTGTTCGCGCTCGCGTTCGTCCGTGGGTCGCCTCGATATAGCGCATCACCTATAACACGCGATATTTTTCTGGAAACTACACCCTCATCGTCCTCGTCCTTGCCGTCTATGCCATGTAGGTCCATCCCCCTCCCTGCATCCGGTTTGCAAAGCTGACGTCGGGCCTTTCTCTTTCCCTCTTTTTTCGTCCTTGGGGTATGGATAGCATCACGAAGCCGTTGTTACTTATTTCGCTCGGCTTTCTCTTTGGTGGATTCGCCGCGATCAACAAGTTTGGTGCGTCTTTTCGCTGCCTTCAGACTTATCCATCTCCTCACTCCCCCTTCCCTCTCCCACTCACCCGCCTCACGCTTACCTCTGAAAACACAGGCCCTGACCCCCTCCAAGTCGGTGACCACATCATCACCCAAAAATCCCTCTACACTGCTCTCTTCGTCATCGGCCTCCCCCTCCTCTGGTTCTCATCCCCTTTCATGACCTTTTTCTGGCTCGTCGGCGCCTCGTCATGTCTGATCCTCGTCCACGCCGCATTGATGGAGCCAGGCATAGAGAGCGAGTACGCAACCGTCCAAGACTCAGTGTGAGGCCGGAGTCGGTGCCTGGACCGTTTTGTCAATGTCAACGTTTAAAACATTTTACCCCCCCTCGGTCCCTTTCAGCACCGCCTTTCTTCCCATTCCGTTGAATCGTATCCACGGCCGATTTGGACATGTGATTTTTTTTTTTCCCTGCTAGTTTTTTTTTTTTTTTGGGAGGGGGAGAGCAGGGGCTTCGGATTCCATTCCGATGGCCGTGTGTGTCTTCGCTCGGACCTTGTTCCCTCTTTGCTCTTCCCTCCTTCCTCTCTTGTCTTCCTTCGCCTACTTAGTTACGATACGTACACATTAGTATATATAACTTCAGCACCTGCACCCATGTCCACCTTTGCCCCCGACCGCGAGTGGCATGCCGCCACCCGCGGCCATCATGATACGATCCGACAATCGCGTTCCCCTCGCTGAAAAATTTCCATTAATTTCCATTAATTGTGTGTACGGGGCAGGCGGGAACAATCTTGTGTGACCCTCCCTAATACCCTAGGTCATGTGTGCGTCGGGCGGACCAACGACCACGTCGACCTTCGTACGCAATGGCGGCCCGTAGGCGTTATTGTAAAAAAAATGAAAAATGACTAGTGAAACAAGAATGACAAGGTGATGATGATAAATCATGCCGTTCCGAGTGAGAGGAAGAAAAACCAATCCATGGGGAGCTAATGATCCAAGCAAGGCAGACGCGTGAAAGCATGCGAGATCGAGATCGACGTGCAGATGCTCTCCAGGAGACGGGACACGGAACCTGATAGATAGCGGTATACAACATACGGAACACGACAAAAAGAGAGAGAGGGAGGGAAAAGAGACAGGCGAGAGAGAAAAAGGAAACGGCGGACGACCAAAACGAGAGCGGGAGCGCATGTCTCATAGTAAAGGTAACCACTGGCCTTGATGATGAAACAAAAAAGCCCATTAGCACCGCACATCGCGTACGGTAAATCAAAAAAACCGAGAAACAGAAGACGGAGAGCTCACCGATCACGATGCTCGGCAGATCAAAAATGTCCCTTCGGATCGAAAAACAAAACGTCGCTGGCAACGGCGCCCCGGACGGCTTGAGCAAGACACAATGTGAATACACTGCCTTGGTCGTGTTTTCGAAAGCGTGCGAGGCAAAGTTTTCCCAGTATTCGACCACGGATTGGTTTTCAAACAACTGCAGGGACATGGGATGGGAATGGGTGGAGTGGGTGGAACGTGGGGAGACAGGGGAAAGGCATGGGAGAAGCAGCATCGGTTTGTGCGCGCGCCGTGAACAGAAAGAGGTGGTGTAGAAAAGGAGTGGGGCGTTACCTCGTAAATGTACTTGCGTTTCCCGACCAGGTCTTCCATCGGCCATTCGGTCAACATGCAAAATTCAGGTGCGACGAGACATATTTCGCCCGTACGCCGCCATACAACGGTTGGCGTACCGCTGTAGGATATGAGCTTTTCGAGTTCCTGTCGTGCGTACGTGCGTCAGATCACGTGCCTTGCACGAAACCGGAAAAAAAGACATACGATCAAAGAGCGTTGGAAGCATCTTTCGACAAAAACTTCGTCTTCATCTGTCATGGGCATTTGCAATGCGATCAGTGATGGTCGAAAAATGGCAAGCGCTCGAACGATGCGCAGAATATCATTCTTTTCAAATCTGTCAACCAGGGCAGAATTCCAACACGGGGGGATTATCAGGAATGGACCTGTATAGGCCATGCATGTGTCATGCCTGAGCTCAAAAGATGTACACACCGGGTCGGAAGATGTTTCATGAGGAAATGATACCCCTCGGTATAGTCGTACGGGGTTGTGACGTTGAGCGGCTGTTGTCATGCTCAGCTCACACGATCGGAAATAGAAAGGGGCGACGAACGAAATGGTGGTCCAGACTGCTCTGGTGCGTTGAAGTCGTCGACGAGGGTGAAGGATGTGCGGAAGGCTCGAGAGAGTGAGGACCAGCCTCTTTCGAAGACATGCGAGCGATACCCATTGGTGCTGTGCTGCTGGGGTCGCGGGGATAACGTGGGGGGATGGAGGGTGTTGCAGAGGGTGCAGACTGGGCCTGAGGATAAGAAGGATTATATGAGAGTTCGGCGGCAGAGTCCTGAGAAGGGCGTGAAAACTGCGGAGGAGAATAGGAGATAAAGGCCGTCGTAGGGGATGGCTGGGCAGTGGCAGCAAGGGTCGGTTCGGGTACAGACAGCCGTGTCGATTCCGTAAAGGAATACAGCGGTTGTGGCCCTGCTGGTTGGTAGTGGGGTTGGGTGTGCAGGGGTTCCGGCGACCAAGCGGAATTTGGTAAAGTCGATTGTAACTGGGGCTGCGAGGGAGATGGTGCAGTGCCTGAAGTGGAATCGGGGGGACTTGGGTTGCCAAGGATAGCGGAGAGGATGGAGTACTCCAAGTTCGCAGCCTCTGAGCCAAAGGTAAAGTTTGGGTCGAAGGGGACATTGAAGAGGGGGTCGTTTGCGGGGAAAGGCTCAGCTACGGGGATGGACATGTGAGGTGATCAGAGGAGGGATATGGGATGGGATTTACATGTGGGTATGGCAGGCAGTGGGTGATCAGAGTTCTTATCCGGGTGGGACACCTTGGATTTGAGTTGCTCTGTAAAGATCACGTGATCAGTGTTGCACGAAAAGGGAAATGGCGGGCGACGGACCGAGCTCGTCATCGTCGAGGAGATACTTTGCCTTCTTGCGATGACCCTCGACACAACTTCCAGCCATTCCGCGCTTTATGCAGCGTTGACAGGGACGAGCTGTGGATGTAAAGTGAGAGGTGCATCGAGGAGAGGGGGGGGGGAGAACGGACAATCGTCGCAAGTGAGGTGAGCCTTCTGGCAATGGGCGCAGGCACGGTTTGCCTTTTTCTTCTTTGGACCGTCTCTGTGTTTTCGATGTGGGTGTGAAGATGAGTCGCCGCTCTCGTCTGGGGAAGTAGCGCGCCTTCGTTTGGCGAGTACAGAGGACCTGTGCTTTTCTTGCGTGGGATCTGGGAGGTGGTCAGGATGGGACATGTGTGCGGGGTTGATATAGGTGGTGGACGACATCGGGCTATTGTCCGTGTCAGCAGAAGAGTCGGTAAAAGGGACGACGTGGGCGGACATGGGGAGTACATATACGCTGGTGTCGAAGTGGAAGAGATCTCCAGCTGTCCCGCTGTTATATTATGTAATAATTAATCACCGGCCTTTTTTTATTTTATTTTCAGTTACCATCGCTGGTTGATGCAAAATCGACTGGCAAAACTCGCTCTGGCCATCGGTCGCGAATGTGCGGACCAAGAATTGAAATGGATGAAACAGTCGCAACCCGCCGCACTCCTGGACTCGCTCGACCGTAGACTTGCCGGTGAACCCCTCCAATACATCCTCGGTCCGGTTTCATTTTCCCCTCACTGCCAGATCCCCGCTCTCATCTCCTCCTCGTCCCAGGTACCACCCCATTTGGCCCGCTCGACCTCCTCACCCGTCCACCTACTCTCATTCCCCGTCCAGAAACAGAGGACTGGGCCCTCCGTCTCGCACGCACATGCACGCCCGACCCCACGCGCCCCATTCGCGTCCTCGACCTTTGCACCGGCTCTGGTTGCATTCCCCTCTTATTATGTCACCTCTGGCCACCAGGCAGCACCCTTGCGGTCGGCGTGGATATCTCCCCAGATGCGATTCGGTTAGCAACCGATAATGCCGCGAGAACACAATCATCCACACGCACACGCCATCCTATCGTCGACATCACCACCGCCTCACCCACCAACAGCTTCCGGACCCTGTCCCTCTCCCATGTCCAGCAAGACCAATATCGGTACCGACATCGACAGGAATTTGACACGGAATCCGAGAATGTATTCACCCCGCTCCTGGGCGATATACGTGACTCCACCTTCCTCCAGCATCTCGATCCCCCACCGCCCTTTGACGTCATTACCGCTAATCCGCCTTACATTCCACTGCACGTCTACCACGCCCTCCCATCCTCCGTTAAAGACTATGAAGACCCCCGTGCCCTCATCGGTGATCCCTCTAATGGCCCCCACCAGGACGGTCTCTCCTTTTACCGTACCATCGCCGCGCTCATCGCCCGCGAAGGTGTCCTTGCGAAGCATGGCATTGTGGCACTCGAAGTCGGCCATGGACAGGCACATGCAGTTGAACATATACTCCGCCATACCCCTGATTTACGCCTCGGACCGATCGAGATTTGGAAGGACCCGTGGGACAAGGAGCGCGTCGTGTTTGCGCGCGTCGCATGAATACACTATTCCCGCTATGTAGTACGAGCGATATCCGGACCATTCTTACAACTGACGTGTGCACTCGCGCCACTATTGCCTAGTGACATGGACATACACTGGTTGATTACTTTAAAGTATCCGTCGTTTGTCAGCTCACCTCAGTTGTCTCACCACTCTCTCTTCTTTGAGCTCGAAGCCTCGGTTTCTCAATGCACTCGCTATTTCAGGAAGGTTCGCTGATAATGATTGGACAGTTCTGATAGTATAGCACACGCAAATCATGATTGTCGTCGTGACGCATGTGCCATCCAGGACCCTCTTTAGATGTTTCAATATGTTGCTATAGTAGTTCATACTATAGCAACTGCAAAACTTGGCTTCCCATTCTTCATCCCCGACCGCCGATCGCTCATAATCCCGCCCAATCCAAGGGGCTCCCTTTTCACGGTACCTTTTCCCCCTTCATATATCCCCATTCTCCCAAGCATCCAACAACCTACCCATGTGCCTCTGCAACCCCCCAAACGTCACCCCATCCATAAACACCCCCTGATAGCTTCCTCCAACAGCTCTCACTACCTCATACACCCATTGCTGACTACGCCAATCTGGTCTATGTCGCCATACCGGCACCTGCCTCACCACCGATTCAAACACGGTCAATTGTCCCGGATTCACCCACCCAATCACGTGTGTCCCGCGCCAATCCGCGAGCGCGTCGGGCTCAAAGGTAACGTTGGGTAGGAACTGCGCGGTGTACGTGTCCGGCGTGCCCACGAG
>JBBPRD010000669.1:0-11029 GCA_038092855.1 Boletus piedmontensis | reverse complement strand
GTCATTCCAAGCTTGTCAAAGTAGGGAAAGTGGGTTTTCATGCCCGATTGAAAGACCTACACAGGTCGAACCCTTTTTCTTCGGGCTTAGTGCCCATTAATGATGAGCATTCCATCCCGGACGCTTGGTACGAATTGACCAAATATGTGTCGCGAGTCCAATAATATATCCGACTACCTCAGGCTATCAAAGGAAGTCCTTGACTCCCCGTTGTCATACACGAAGGGCCGCGATATCCACAGCGTCGGAGTGGTATTCCTACAGATGCTCCATGGGCAAGGCGTGATACAAAAGTTCAGTGACCCGCGCGAAGCCCTCCAAGCCGGTATGTGTTTCTCGTTAGCTGATTCAGCTCAAGAGGTGAACCATCTACAGCGTCTATATCACCTACTTTACAGGTCACCGGATTGAACATGCTTTCTTCCGGCAAAAAGTCACAAGTCTCTTGCCTGAGCCTTCTTGCGGATCTCGCATCGATGTCTCTTCCCTCCCCGACACGCATCAATACGCCATCGATCCCAATACTGGGACCAAGGACACCGGTGGGAAATGGGAATCATGATGGGACTTCACCCGACAAAGACTATTTCCGTGTTCATCCTAGTACCAGACAAGCAAGTAGATGGAAGGAAGATTGGGAGGAGCTGGAATTATTGGTACGCAACTGATCTCTTGAGCAGTAAGTGGGTTGACCCAAATGATATGTAGGGTAGAGGTGCGTTCGGGTCAGTCGTGAAAGCACGCAACAAGATCGATTCTCGCATATACGCCGGTTAGTGACAGTCTCGATGCCGCATCTTGTCACACCCTCATCGACGTCCACAGTGAAGAAGATCCGCCTTCGCACCGATCAGAGCGATACTAAAATCTTCCGTGAAGTAAATGCATTAAGCAGGCTTTCTCACCGCTTCATTGTGCGGTATTATACAACATGGGTTGAGACCGCCGAGGTTGTAACCTCAGGCCAATCCTCCGGCTCCGAAACTGCTTCTGATTCGGGCACAGAAGGTAACATGACTTCCGTCCCTCACTCCTTCGAACGGCGCGAGAAATCGGATCCATTCAGCATCGATTTAAGCGACTTGGACGATTACGGAGGTTCTGGGAGCAGGTCGTCGTTCCCGAGCATCCATTTCACCAGATCTGATGTGAACGACGAGAAAGATGAGGACGATGATGACAGTGACGATGGGTTTGCAAACCTCTTCACGTCAGAGAATGCAGAGGCAGAGGACGTGGATGTGAAACCACCACCTGTTTTGCCGAGGACGTTATACATCCAGATGGTGCGTACCTTGACCTCCGGATATCGACCCTTCCGAATCATGCCATATTTGTACCCAGGAATTCGTAGAACGCCAGACTTTGAAAGAAGCGAGTACGAGACAGCCCTTATACTATCATGTTGGCTGATTAATTTTTCCAGAGGGTGGCCGAGGGTTTATCGGAAGAGGAGGCCTGGCGTCTATTCAATCAAATCTTGGAGGCATTGGTGCACATGGGCAGCATGGGAATCGTTGGTTGTTTCGTTTTATGAATAGTGTTCACTATTGATCATCTCCACCCACTCAGCTGCACAGAGACATCAAATTGACAAATATCTTTATCGGTATGTGCCTGTTTCGGTTGTCCGAATCTACTAATTGCTCAAATCGCATATAGATGGGAAGGGCGACTGTAAAGGTGATTAATTACACGAATGGACATGTCGGGATTGCTGATGTACCCACTCTCCTTGGAAGTCGGAGACTTTGGTCTAGCTACGTCGAGTCTTGCAGCCGTCGATCCTTCAGACTTATCCCCACAAGTAACGCACTCAGACTCAGACCTCACTCTAGGCGAGCGCAACATTGTTGGCGATCATAGCGTCCGCGAGCTAACTCCCATCCAGAGGTAGGGACGAAACTATACATTGCCCCCGAGGTGTTGTCGCGCAAGAAGGGACCTAGGAATCACAACAAGGCCGACATGTATAGTCTTGGAGTGAGTTTTCATTCCAGCATCTCCATAACTCCATCCGAAGTCTACTAGATAGTGTTCTTTGAAATGAATTATCCGTTCTCCACGGGAGCGGAGCGCATTGCAGTCATTGAGGATTTACGGAAACCTGAAGTTTACTTTCCTCGCGATTGGGAAACACCTCGCACAAGACAGAAAGAAAGTGGGTAGTTTTCGGGGGGCAATGGTATTCATCTCATGTTATTTAGTTATCTCGTGGCTCCTTCGCCATGATTCTACAAAACGCCCAAGCGCTCTTGAACTTTCGCAAAGCTCGTTCTTACCTCCTAGAGTAGAAGATGAATACTTCAAGGAAGCTTTGAGGATGATATGTGAGTATTGTCACTAACATGAATTTCATTACTCTGAATCTTTTTTTTTCTCCGCAGCTGCGCCAGATTCGACACACTACCAGACTCTGCTCTCAGTACTGTTCAAACGACCAGCCAGCCAAACTAGCGAAACGAGGAATCTTCTGTATGATCTCGAAGTTGATACTCCCGAACACGTAAACTTGAATTCCATCGTCGAAGACAGAATCAAAGCTATATTTCGTCTTCATGGAGCCGTTGATGTTGAACCGCCTCTATTAGTCCCTTCAACGGATCCGGAAGAGAACGAACCGCAGGCTACGTTCATCGACAGACATGGGGAAGTCGTTCTCCTACCTAATCAAGCGTTGGTACCGTTCGCGAGGCTGGCTGCGAGGAATGGTGTGAAACGGATCAAACGTTTTCATATCATGAACACCTATCGTCCCAAGTAGTTCAATTTATATATCTGGAAAACCCCACCAGTATGACTCACCGATTCCATAGCGCCGTTCCCGGACATCCCATAAGGGTGAAAGCCGCTGTTCTGGATATCATCACCCCAGACATGAAAAACGGCATGATTGCAGCGGGAGCAGAGATCCTCCTGCTTCTCAGCGATTGTCTTCGCAGCTTCCCAAACCTTGCCCACAGTTATGACATACATGTCTCTCACTCCAGAAGTGGGTCGTCTTTCTGATTTCCATGCGTTACGTTAACTTTGTTCCAGTTGTCGAACTAGCCCTCAGCCGAGTCCCAGATGACTTGCGACCGTCGGTCATGGATATCATGAATCAGTCTAAATCTTCCTCACCCCAGAAGCGAGCAGCTTTATTGAAGAAAGGACTCCTACGGAGCACCGCGGACGAACTAGAAGTCTTCGCAGAAATCTACGAAGATATCAATGGGCTGCTGATGAAACTCGAGAAAATTTCTCCTTCCTTACTCACCATCCTGAGGCCCTCCATAGAGGAAATCAAACAGAGTATTCAATACGCCACATCTGCAGGCTTCAATGGTACGATATACCTCCGTCCTTTGATGTGGGCTACACACCATGCGCATTTCAATGACGGACTTCGCCTGGAAGTGGTGCGGCGTACGAGACGTCAGGACGTCCTTGCAGCGGCTGGCCGGTGCATACCCTCATCTTTTGATCTGCTTCCAGATAGCTTACAAACGTGTACAGATATGACAGATTGATTGCTCAGTACTCCGCTGCCAAAACGAAGAGAGACCCTGTCTGTGCATTCGCCGTTCAAATAGCCTTTGACAAGATCACTGTTGCTCTCGCGGCATTCCAAAGCACGGCAGTGAAGGCTCTCGTAAAGGAACAACGATCCTTCGGCTTCTGGAGTCCTCGCAGGTGTGACGTGTATATCATGTCGTATCAGCCAGGGTACCTTCAAGATAGGCTCGAGGTTGCGGCGCTGCTCTGGCAGAACAATATTAGTGCTGATGTCATGTACGATGCGACGCTGGCCGAAGCTGAGAACGAAAGTCATGTTGATCTGTGTGCCCGCGAAGGAATTCTGTAAGCTGTCGGTTTGCTTGTGGTGTGTCGACGACTTGAAGGGATCTATTCAGGTTTGCGTTGTACCCGCGGCCGCGTACGCTTCGTCGCGAGCAAGCGGCATTCAAGGTTAAGAGCATTCTTAGAGGGACGGAGGAGGAAAGTAAGACTTCAGACTACTGCCCAGTTTTGGCTCTGTACTGAGAGACACCTAGTATCTCGCCAGGATCTTGTCAGCTGGTTACACCAACAAATTGCTGAACAAATGCGTATCGATTCGTCCACGTCGGGTACAATTGGCTATCCAAGCGCCATTCCTGCCAGTTTCGGCGGCAAAGATACCTCGGGCGGTGGCGATATTCAACTCCTGCTTCCTCTCGACACGAAGAAGCAGCGGAGGCAGGTGAAACAAATCTTTCTTGATAGAGGTATGGACGTGAATCTTGCACGCATCCAATACATTTTTCGGAAGCCTGAAATCATTTCCCAACGACAGCTTATGAGCGCGGTGCGCATCTCAAGGCTGCGATAACCAACGGCATACCGATGCTCGCGATCGACGTGCCCAGTGCGGTATTCGACATCCTGGTCAAAAGCTCGAACTGGATTCACGACGAAGATATATGGAAGACAATCGTGGCGTCCATGCCGGCGCTACAAACGGCGTATGCGTTTCAACTGCGCGAAGCGGTAGCCAAGAGGAAGGCGGAAGGACACCCATTTATCATATTGTATGCTGCTCGAGAGGAACGGATCCAGGTGCTCAGTTTATCGCATGGCATATCCTAGGTTTGTATTGGTGTATCGTTGCTGTTGTATTTCTAACTGGTGCCGATCATCTTGATTGTTGTCATTGGCATGTATGCGGCGACGATTGTTGTACTGTACGGAGTACGGAATGATCTATAGGTTGAAGGATCACCTTTGATATGCGACGGGGTGATGGGAGTGGAACGAAGCCTGGTGCCCATAACTCCCACTGTAAGGCGGTGCAAAGACTTGAGTCTTGAGTGCGCCATCGTCAGGTTCTCTTCTATGGGAAAATCAATCGATCCGTACACGCCACATCGTGGCGCTTCATCAACGCGGTATTTTCGCGTTTAGACACGATGATCCTTGTACTGACCTCGCTCCATGAGGGCACTGTGTCAGCAGTGAAATACACAGCCTCTAGTGTATTTTCGAAAAGTTGTGGGCCGTGCTCGGTGGCTGTTCATTCAATTGCGAAGTTTGTGTCAGTGTGCATCTGTGTCACGGTGAACCCCTTCCCTCACTGGAACGAGGGTTCTGAAATGCCCGGACTTTGAGAAGTCCATGACGGCACAGACATGGGGGAAGCACGCTGTAGTGGAGATAGTGACATCCATACCTGGACTCCCACCACGTTTCTTTCTTTCGAGGTAGTACAAAAGGATGTTTGGGTTCAGGGGACTACTCTGGGTTGTGACCGTCCCCCCGACTTGAAGACCTTCACCCCCTGCCAAAAAGCACGGGGATGGGCAACTTTTTCGAAGACCTCGCTCACACGTTGTTAGAATCTACGTTGACCGCGGAAGAGCAAACTGCTCTCAAGGTGCGCGCTGCAATGCTGTTTTGCCTATGCTCTCTCCGACTCACGCGCATGTTCACTGGTTGCTGGCACTGTACGCAGGCCAAATTTCACAAACTGAAGCGAGAGGTGATCGAGGACGTCCGCCATGTTTTTCCTCATGGACAGATACTGGTGAGTGTGATAGGGTCCCTTGGAGATAGATTTGTGTCCGTTGAACAAAGAGTTGGTCAGCCTGAAAGTAGCGGTCGAGGTATCAGGATCAAGCTACCGCCTGAACCTTGGGGAGATAACTCGAAGAATGATACCGTTGATGTAACTACATCCCGTTCATTCGCCTCTGCTAGTTGCTTACCTGCTGTGTAGGAGGAGCCTGGACTACCCGCATTACCAGAAGTCATGGAGATTTACGGCACCTATGTCAACAATGAACTCCCCACCTACCTCGTATATGTCCCAGAGAAGAGGCTCGTGTCTCGCCAAGAGGTGAAGAAGATGTTCCGCCGCGAAATGATGGCGGTTACAGAAGCCGACATAGCCAAAGTCATCGAGGAGGCAGCGGGTCGTTCTGTGCCTACAAAGGAGGAAGCAATTAGGGCCCTCGTGAGAGGAAAGATCAAGTACGCCACGTTCTCCCACCGGTGGATTGAGCGTGGCGAGCCGAGCTTTCGCGATGTCATGATGTCGTTCCGACCAGCGGGATACAGCAAGCTCGTGAATTTTTGTGAAAAAGCTGCGGAATATGGGTGCTGTCTCGCTTGGTCGGATACGTGCTGTATCAACAAAGACAGCAGCACCGAACTTGAAGAAGCTATTCGGTCCATGTTCAAGTGGTATCGTGATGCCCATGTGTGTATCGCATACTTGGCCGAGGCGACGTCGATTGAGGACCTTTGGAAAGACGTTTGGTTCACCCGTGGGTGGACGTTGCAGGAGCTGCTGGCTCCTCGGACGATGAAGTTTTATGGTAAAGGTTGGGTACCTCTCAGTAACAGTGTCAACGATAAGCAAGACGTCCAGATACTGGATGCGCTTTCGCGAGCGACAGGTATCCCTCATCATGACCTGCGCCTTTTCCGTCCCGGAATGCGGAACGTTCACGAAAAGATGATGTGGGCAGCGAACCGGACGACCACTCGGGTGGAAGACATCGCATACTGTCTCATTGGAATCTTCGATGTGAGCTTGACGATCGCATATGGGGAGGGGCAACGCGCCTTTTATAGGTTGATGGAAGCCATCATCGATAGGTGTGGGGAGTGGGAGATCATGGCGTGGGCAGGGCGTCCATCGGCTGATAGCGCTGCGCTCCCGGAGTCACCTCGTTGTTACAGGGCGCTCGGCGAAGCTTGTGCTGGGACGGCAAACAGCGTCAGTGGAGACATTGGACTCACCCAGCAAGCATGGCGCGGCGACAGGCACTTTATCATGACCAAGCGAGGTTTGCAACTCAAACTGCTCATCGTGAATCTCCCATCGTCTTCAATGACGCTTTTCGAGGGAGCAGGAGAAAATGGTGTGGAATGCACACGGTACGGGAAGTGTACGGTCGGTGTTGTGGACTATTGGTGTTTCGACACCACTGGACAGGGCGTTTTGAGGCCTTGGCAAGACCACTTGTGCTTGCTACTGCGTTCAGATCCCTTTGACCCTTATGCGGAGTGGGAGAAAGTGTCGACGACGGAGCTGCTCTTTGTCCGGACGGATATCGAGGTGAAGAAGGACTTGACTATGCTGTGGTTGTAGTAGTGGTATGAGACGCTTATCCAGGGTTCGTCTCTATGACATGTACAGCGGGCGGTGCTGCAGTGCCTGCGTTAGCGTTCCTGGGTCAATCCTAGTGATTACATTCTTCATAATTATGATTTACTTGTCGAATTCAGTAACAATGAACCCAACCTACCTGAGTGGATACATCATGATCCGCTTCTACCGCCAGGGCTCGGGGCGCACAGAAAATGGATCTGCGTAGGATTGCGGGATATGTAAAAGTGCCACCTGCCGAGTCTATGTTCCTTATTCATGTCCGTAGCCAGGGCAGTCGGAGAGTGGCAGATCCCCGGAGACTTTTATGTGCAAAAAAAAGAAAATAGGGGGTGAAACCGGTGCATGGGAAATTCTGTCTCGGATGGATTTCGAAACTCGGCTGCAGCTTTTCCCCGCACTTCAAGTTGTGGGTAAGTACTCATCGGACGACCAGCTTGCCCGTCGCAGTACGCAGAACGCCCACTGGGGGGCCAGGGCACGAGCTTGATCTTTCACATCAGCCTATCAGTAAAACGGCTATCGTTAGCCGACTCATTAGCTGATGCTCACCAGTCGGGACCAGTCAGGAGTACTCCAAGCCCATTACCCAGTTCCCTGATCTCACTGTACTCTGTCACTAAGACCAAACAACTCTACCGTACCTATCAACTAGCGCGCATGGTGACTTGGGCATGGCGGCCGTGTCACCGCCGCTACGTATTCACACAGCCCTTGCACAGCGGGCCTGATTTATCGCCGGCGCGATCTCGGCCCGAGATGCAACCAGAGCGCTAGGTGCTCCTAGCAGGTGAAGGAACGTCAAATGAGCCAATCATTACTCAAGGATCACTGCCCTGGGAACTTGCGTTCTATAGATCAAACGTGCCCTTACTTGAGCTGGCGCTCGGCAGAGTTTTCTCGACACAAGGCATGCTGGGAACCAAGTCGCGTGGTCTGCCACGCTTTCAGTACATATGGTCGAGGTGGGTGACGGGTGATACCAGACATAGCACCACCGTTTAGCAATGCCCCCAGTCAATTTACCTCTCCAGAACATCACATTCACTCTCAATGCCTGGGGAGTCGCAGGTATCTTTGGTGGTGAAGAAGCCATCTCGGCCGTGGCTCTCATTCCACTTCACCAGGGCAGACGCTGGCTTGGATGGTACAACGCCCCGGGAAGTCTAAACGTCGCAAGACACTTTGGCAACCTCGCGCGATCCCATTTCTGGGAACGATTATTCCCTCACACAACCAAATCACCAGCTACTCTATTCGGCTTCGACGGTCAAATGGGGCCAAGGTACACAGCTGCCTTGTCCGGAACAGAAATGCAGACGGGTCATTTGGGATATCTAGCGATGGAGCGATGCAAGGAGATTGTGGAGAGTTCTGTAATTCCAGGGAGACGAACGACACCCGCGCACGTCGCACTCGTGGACGTGGGGGATGTTAACTGCGACCACTGTGTCCCGCGGTTATCCGCATCCCATGCCCTCCTAGCCCTCATCCCGATTACCATCAGCATCATTACGTGTACTATGTGCGCTTTGGTCTATGACTGGTATAGCTTTTCTGTAATCCTCACCGGCATCCTCGCTAGCGGCCTTGCTAGCATTGCGATCGGCTCAGGAAAGCTTGTTCTCAAGTCCGTCAATAACCCTGCTTCAGGATCTCCTCCAGGAGATGGGATACTTATTCCAGTGATCTGGGAGGATATCGTAGTGGTGGTCAAGGGTACCGAAAACGCCGTCAATGCAATCACAAAAGGAAAGTTCGGATTGGTACTCGCTGACGGGCCCTCGCGGCACGCCATCGGCATATGCTCGCTCCTCCTCATCCTCGAGTTCTTGGTCCAACTCTTCCTCATTCCCCAGGGAAGCCTCTTCGGCCAGCTCATGTTCGTCATCTCGCTCTGCGTATCCTGGGCGTACAATTTCTACATTTCCTCGATCAGAAGAGAGACGCTCCAAGCTGATGCGCTCTTTCGAACCCTTGGTAACCCACACATTCGCAAATTCTTCCTCGGGACCAGGACAACGATGACCGTCTTCGTCGCTCTCCTTGCTTTTCATGGAGTGTCGGATCCTTCCCCTAACGCTGTCCAAAAGATACTGCGTACTTTCATCCCGAACGACACTGTTGTGTGGCAAAAGTGGAGGGAGAGGGTTGTTCGACAGGTGTGCGATAAGACGCTATCTTGCCTCAGACTAGACGAGGGCGATGATAATGATCTCACGGAGGCTGATAGAGGGCTGCTTGGTTTTCTCCTGGGTGATGCAAACACTGCGTATGATGGTTACTTGAATTATCTCAAGCAGGGTTGATCGATTTCTATTTGGTTCTCCAGTGTAGTGCGATTGCTCCTTCTCTTACGACCAACGACCATCTTTCGTCCCGCGTTGATCATAGTGTTCATACCTTAGCATTAGCCAACCAGCATTTAGTGGTTTATGTAAAAAAAATTGTTTTCAGATACCAGGACATACATTGGACTCAATCAAGGTCGCCCGTGAATGAAACAGAAAACTTGCTACTAGTAGGGACCAGCCTTACTCGCTCCCATTGAACCTATTACTCATTGCTTTTATAACATGCTCGCCCTACGTATGTGAATAACGAGGGTCAAGGGCCACACCGAGCGGACAGGTTAGTCGTCCTTTGTACTTCACGTCCATGTCCTTCACCAGGTGCATCTCATGACCTCCTACAAGTCAACACGAACGTCTCACAGGTCCACGCGCCTTTGAGGGTGGACTTCAACCCGCGTGAGCTGGATACCTCGCTAATAGGGGACTGGGCAACGTTGGCCATGTCAACGTACGTCGTCGTCAAGAAGACCTTGAGGAATCCGGAATCGGTCTCGCCTTCTGGTGGGAGGTAGAACTCGATAGGGTCTGTGCCAAACCCTCCGTATCCGACTGCGAACAGCGACGGCGTACCAGAGTCTGGCCTGCTCCGCCGGAGGGGTGCAGGCATTGTGGACGAGTGGGGGGCATACCAGGACTATGGGGAACACAGTTAACGCGGGGCAAGGTTAGTCAGGCCTCTTTCATTGCTGGAAAGAAAAAACGCACTTGAATGCTGTAGTCCGAAGGGTCGAAATAGAAAAGGTAGGGGAAGAGGTCGACCTCGGAAAGGTAAAACAGTACCGCTCCTCGCCAGGGCCCGTAATCTCGTGTGATATCAATTACAATCACTGTCACAAAAGTGGATACAACGCCTGGGTGCATGGTGGTCGTGATGAGCGACTGAGACAGGATTCCCAGAATCGGATAAGCATAGGTCCCAACCCGGGACTTTTCCCTGAGGTCGGGCTCAAGCTACTAAGTTACTTGTTCATACACTAGCTCCCTGACTGGCAGTTACACAGCAAGATTGAATTATCAATAGCGCGTTCTGGACCAAGGTAAGTTAATGCGATCGGAGCGCTGGGTGGCTTCTTACCCCGAATTTCACTGTTCCCAGTATGTCAAGGAACGACAAATCAGCCAGTCATTCCTCAGCAATCACTGCCTTGGGAGCTTGCATTCTGTAAACCCCGAAAGCGTGCCACGAGGAGGCGCTTGGTACTAGCATGCTCTCTGCAAGAGGCTTCCCGGAAGCACGGCGTCCACGTGTTCTGCTATATATATAGTCGAGGTGGGTGATAGGTGATGCCTGACATACCACTTGGCAATGGCCCCACTCAATTCAACTTTCGTGAATACCAAGTTTACTCTCAATGCCTGGGGACTCGCTGGCGTCTTTGGTGAAGAAACCATCGCGCCGATAGCTCTCATTCCACTTTACCGGGGCAGACGCTGGCTTGGATGGTACAACTCCCCGGGCAGTCTGAACGTCGCAAGACACTTTGGCAACCTCGCACGATCCCACTTCTGGGGACGGTTATTCCCACACACAACCAAATCA
>JBBPRD010000668.1:0-11030 GCA_038092855.1 Boletus piedmontensis | reverse complement strand
TCAGATCGAGGCGGTACGAGGTGACACATGGCGCACCCCCGAAAAGCACCAATGCCCATCTCTCGATCAACCCAGCAACCGCCAATGCTTCGTCGACCATCTGCTTCACCTGAGACTCACGCATACCGATGCGCATCTGCGCCTGAACGGCGCGGATCGCGAGGACCGTTACCTTTTGCAAGGTGTTAACTATCCGCAGGACATCTCCGCCACACAGGATGTTACCTCGTTCGCGCATCTGAGGAGCGCAATCTCTGAAAGTGACTTGCGCTCACGGAGGGAAGTGATTGCTAGCGGGGCTGAAAGCACGCTCAAACCAGGTGCCGCCTTCTCGAACCCATCGACGATGAAATGACGGGTCATCTCGTCGACGTAGATGGATCCTCTGCTAGATGTAGGGAGTGCTTCCACTGCAACGGTATACGGGTCGTCGTCTTCCTGCCACTCCACATATGTGATGTTCACGCCGGGAACGTTCAGTAGCTTCGCACGTTCTGCTTCGAAGGAGGGCGTCAGGATCGTGACCTGAGCCACCACCTCTCCCTGGTCAACGAGGGGAGAGACGATGAGCAGGAGAGGCCGTTCAGAGAGACCCCACGATGCACCGGAGATGTTGCCAAAAAACAATGCACTGGGACCTGGCTCGGCGACGTAGGCAGATCCGTTGAGCGCATGGAGAGCGTGAGCGAGCTGCCGCTGCCGCTCAAGGAATTCCGTGACACATATGGGTTGTGCATCCTTGCAGTGCGCCGCAAGTCCCTCCCAAGGACCATTGGAAGTGAGAGAGATGGCGGGCAATGGGAAAGGAAGGAATGATGTGGATAAGAAGAGGACAGTGGTAATTAAAACCAGAGTCTGTTTGTCAATGGAGTAGGCCAAGTCAATACGTTACACGGAAATGATGCAGATGATTGATGTCAAACACCTACAAGCTTTGCAGGGAATACGGCAATATTAGTGGCATAACATTTGCTGGGGGGAGCGACAAGGGGCTCTGATTTGCCCATTGAACTCAGGAGGATGTGAAAACAAGAAAAGGTAATCACACTGCCCCCACTAGTAGAGTCTCTGTTGCTCTTCCTCATACGACACCTGCCGTCGTCCAAGCACTTCGCGATGGTTGAAGCCGACACCGAAACACTGATGGCAATGATAACCAGCCTTCTTACTGTTCCATATCCTGGACAAGACGTCGTACTTGACACTCTCGTGCAATGCAGCGGTGACGTCCAAACAGCCGCTTCACTCATCAACTCTGCGAAGCACACGAAAGACAGTGCCAAGCCTGCCAATGCAAAGAGAAAGGCACCCTCCTCAGACTTGAGCAGCTGGCTAGTGCCACCGCATCCAACGCCTTCGAGCTCTAAACCGCCTAGTCTTAAAAAACGTGCTACGGAACAACCCGATACCACTAGGCCAAGCCCACTTGCAATTGAAGACACTGCCCACACTCCTAGCGTTTCTCCTAGGAAGCCTGCGGTAGATCTTATGGGTGTTCTGCGTCCACCACCGCCATCCAAGCGATCTGTACCACGGTTGCCCCCTCTTACGCTCTTCAACCCTTCCATGGTAGCAGAGCACACTCCCTGTACTTTGCATCTATCCGTTCTCCCTCCAGAGCTTGCATGTGAGCTGTTCTATACTATGATGGACCTATCACAATCGTGGAAACGGAACAAATGGTGGCTCTTTGATCGTATCGTTGAAAGCCCTCATCGAACATCATTCTTTATTCGGAGAACCAACGATGTGAATGACAACGAATCGTGGCAGGAAGCTGCACAATACTGGTGACTTCAGTCTTGAAACCCTCTGGAGTATCGCTGCTGACTGGGCACAAGGTATAATGGACGGCCAACAGAACCACCGGAATTCTTCCCAGAAGCCATGGAGAAAGCTTGCAAATACGTCGAGAACATCGTTAATAAAGAGATGCGTAAGCGTGAGAGACTTCCACTCGAGTGGACTGGCAGTCCTGGCGCAGATGGCCAGCTATGGCATGCAAATGTTGCGGCCGCGAATTGTTATGAAGGTACACAAGAAAGCGTCGGATTTCATTCGGATCAGCTTACTTACCTTGGCCCATACCCTACCATCGCATCGTTAAGTCTCGGTGGGTTAATTTTTTCCTACGAGGTTGAGTTTGAGGATGCGACGGGTTTTAATTGTCTAGGGACATCCCGAGTCTTTCGCCTGCGAGAAGTCGTTCCTTCTGATGAAATCCGCAGCCGCTGCGCCAGGACGTTTAATATTCCCTTGCCTCACAACTCCGTGCGTTGCGCCGTATATGTCCGATGACCTAAGCCTCAAAAACCGTCCTATTTCCAGTTGGCAATAATGCACGCAAGTTGCCAAGAGTCGTTTAAGCATTCAATTCCACCGCAACCTACTCTTGATTTGTACCGGCCTCTGTACCCTCATCCGGCGCGGCCATCCTCCCATCCCGAACCCTCTAATTGCCGCATCAATATCACCTTCCGATTCTACCGTCCTGATTTTCAACCAAAGAGTACACCCCGGTGCAAATGTGGGGTCCCAACGATCCTTCGGCCTGATATGAAAAATAAGCATGACGGCAAAACAGATAGATACTGGTGGGTTTGCTATGCCGGTGCACAGAATGACGGAAAAGGCTGTGACTTCTGGCGTGCCATGGATATGCGGGCTGAAGGAAGGGGTTCCGCTTTTACTGATCCCCGTCAGGTAGAATCCGAATTGGAAATCTGATGCTTTTGATGTCATATCAACAAGTAGGTGTTTCTACTCCGGCCATTATGAATGCCGATACCGTATAGTCAGTATTCCATCTGGCGTCAGGCCCCTGTAACGACAACCTTATTTTGGCACGCACAGGAGATCAGATGACGTCCAGGTCTGCATACCCGTCCGGCGTTTGGCTGGCGCGGCGGCTCCCAGATTTTATTGACTAGAGGGGGTCATACTCATCAGTAAAATGCGAAGGGGCGCATTGTGTCCAGTATCGAGTGCCGAAATGATCCCTCACGCACACATTGTTCCGGTTATATGCGTGGCCTCTGACATGGCAGAATCAATCAACCTCGATATAGACATCTTCCCTAACTATCATTATCACCCCACCGGTGATGCGGAAACGCCTGTCAACAAGTTACAACACATAGCCCTATATGCACATTATTTCCGTGGAATGGAAGTTCACGGAACTGGAGATTCTGCTGGGCCTATCATTTCATTCTCATCTCTTGATCGGCAACAGTTGTGTCCACCCACAGGGTCTGTTCTTAGCAGGGTACCCGCGAAGATAGAGGCAGATTATCTCCGCATCGTCACGGGTAATCTACTGAATTAATATGGTTAGTCTCTCGGTCTTTGTTAATTCTCTCCCAACCCAACCGTACCCTTGCAAGGCGATGCCGGCTTTCGCAGCATGCCTCGTTCCAGGGTATCGACACATTGTTGTGGTGTTCTCGTGCACTGAAATTTACCTCTGCTATAGGGGGTGGGGTCTGGCTTTCTTGATCATCACGAGTGGCGGCTAACGAGGACAGTGATTTGACACCGTTCCATCGGTAGGGTCGAACCGTTTTCTGACTGGCCACGCCTCAGACTAAACCATTTGAGGTCGTCGAATTCCCGCCGTGACCCTCGCAGCACTTCCACAAGTGAACGTTTTCAGTTCCCCGTGAGTTTGTCACCCCATTTTTCACTCCCACAGTTGTTGAGGTGCACGCCAGCTAAATTTTGATTTCCGGTGTCAAGTTGGTGTGCACGATGGCATATAATTTGGTCCCGTCGGCCCCCCCCTCCCCTTGGTCACACTATAACTGATTATCTGCTGAGGAACATGAGTACTAGACTAGCCTGCTATGGCTAGTACTGAGGAGCCCTTTCTTGTCAAGTCCAATAGCGGGGGTGGAGATTTCGGCGCTTCTAATTGGCTGTTTGGCGTGAATCCAGACCAAGACCAAATATATATATTACATGGCGTGCTTACGCCCTAGAATGACGAAGCAGGCAACAGGAAACCTTCAGATTGGCACCAGTGATAATCCCAAACATGTCCCACAAACCCCTGGAACTTGTCGAACGTTGGCACAACCAATCACCATAAATGAGTCACGTGCAATTCTCATTTCCGTCTGTCCCCGAAAAAAGCAGCCACCGACGGAGCAACTCTTGTACCACTCTAACACAACTCCAACGGGGGTGAAGTCATGTCACACCTTACATTCAAGTCCACCTCGCCATACGCATTCGGCACAACTGTAAGGTTGCAACATTGTTCAAGCTGCAGATCTCTCACTTCACTCATAGTGGTTAAGACGGTGGGCGCCGACTCTCGGTATCTGGGGTGTTGGTGCAGGAACTACAGCGCTGTTTGTACGTGTCGGGTTATCTCTGAGTTCATACCCTGGTCTGGAGACGTTTTTCCATTTGCAGTTGTTATCCGTGACCCCGGTTGTCAAGAATGGTTTTCTTGTCAAGGTGCCACTAGTGAGCTCTACTTGTCTCACTTGCCGCATTTGAAGCTACATAGATCAAACGTGGTAAACAGGTTGGCAGCTATTACGAAGACAAGACGCCTGCATCGGACAAACCCTTCTGATTGTCTCTAGAATGCTAGACCCGCATTTACTGCACTCCAACAATACCACATCATCGTTGCCAACATAGTTGGAGAAACTCTGAGCGCAATTGATTAAACGATAGTCGTGGCCGTCACAATTTCCCCCCCTCTGAGTACCCCCTTGTGATGTTGGTGCATAGATCAATCCCGAGATATTCTCCCAACTGTTTGACGGCCTGTAGCGTGCCACCAATGGGAACGTCTGATGTACTCATATCAGCACTTGAATGTTTGGTTTTGAAGAAAGTGGAGACGCCAATCACGTCTGTCGACATGATAGAAGTGATTCTACGCACGTATGGTCGTCATTCCAAGCTCTTTAGCTGTCTTGAGATTCCTGGATACAAAGTATAGCAAGGACTAAGCGATGGCGGACGAGAACTTACATTCCGATGTCATCTAAAAAAATCACTTCCTCTAGGTTGACGCCACTTTCTTTACAGGCGTGAATATAAAACTGCGGCTCTGGCTTCCTGCGGGGTGGCGCTGAATTGCTTACGGATTAGGAAAGCAGAATGGCGAGACTCACCGCAAGCCCACTGCACTAGAATCATAAAAATGATCGAATAATTCGCGTAGATGGTTTGGTGTAGGGCCGTCTTGCCATCCCAGGAATTGCAGTTCGGCCTCGGGGATCTTCTGCGAGGGTGACACACCTGTGTCTTGGTATCCTCCAAAGTTATTCGTTAGTGCGATGATACCCCATCGTCCTGCGGCTGCAAAGTTGTTTGCCACTGAGCGTTGAGCGGGAACCACGTGCCACGTGAGTCACCTCGGAGATTTGTGATGGCAGTCAGCATATGAGCGTCGTAAGACGTTGCTGATCGCATCATACGTCCAAAAAGCTGACATATCCCGGCTCGACAATGTACCCAGTCATATGAATCGAGACTCACGTCACGGCCGTCAACTTGGAGCTGTTCTGGAAGTTCGGGACATACTGAAGGTGATATGAGGGCACGGAGACCTGGTACCCGTTAAATTGGACATGCCTGTTCGTTTCCGTTTGCAGTACTCCGTGTACCATATATTTCCGTTTGCGGTGTCTGACAGGTCACGACTGAATGCCGCATAAAAGTCAAGCAAGGGTAGCTCTCCCCGTTCAAACCTTTGCCAGGCACCAGACGAACCGCGGGATGTTCTTGAAAAGTACATACCACGAAGGCTCGGTGCGACGTGAGACGAGTTTGTACTCACATGGATACATTCAGGTAGTGGGGCGGCAGCTTTTTTTCTGTCTCGTAGTCTGCGATTGCGATGAACGGGCTCCGAAGGACAACTCCGCCAATCTGGGAGAACCACATGGTACGGTGACGGCAGACGATCCGGCGTGATGCCAGTGAGAACGGCCGGGCGCGCAGTGACGGAGGGGACTCACATCGAACATGACAGCCTTGACGTGAGGGAGATACATGGCTATGTGATAAAAGTACCGGCGGGAACGTTTGCAGCACCGCGTTCGCGTCGCTGCGTTCTCCGAGTGACAAAGCGATCGAGTTGCCGGCGGCAAACTTTTTGGGGGTTCAAAATGTTCAAGTGAGATGTTGACCAAGGTCGGTTGGGACGATGTGGGCACTTTGGACCGGTGAGTGAGGGTACACCAGTTGCTAGTTGTACAACCTCTGCGACTCGTACAATATCGCGCGATCATTATAATAAATAAAAATTATTCTTACATTGGACCGCCGCGGAGCTTGAAAACTTCATATTCACCGAACTTGTCTTTGGCCCTTTCCGTTATACTTGTTTGCAATCAGCAGCAACAGGGTACTCAGAATAACAACACAATCCACACGTTAGAAGATGGCCAACCCACGTAAACATCGTAAGGCCAAGTCGTCCACCTACAGGGCCGTTTCCCATGCGAAAAGAGCCAAGCGGCTCCAGAAGAAGATGCCAGGTAAGCACCTTACGAAGCCACCTTTACTTCTGCCATCTGGGGTGTCGTACATGTAGAAGCTGAACGGCCAAACTTCTGTAGCAATCCGCGGACCGAAAGCTTTGCAAGATGCGTGGGATCCCTCTAAAACCCTCCGCCAAAAGTGTGTTTACCTTGTCATGCATGTCAGAAAAATTGACTCATCTTCTTTCCGCAGTTACCTTGCCTTGGGCCTTCAGCATGATCTCAACCCCATATCATCAGGTGGCTGCGAAGTCGATCTTAATCGTACCACTGATCAGAATAACACGGGTCGACCGCCCCCGCTGGCTTCGTCTTGCATGATTGATGATGCCCGATCCTCTGGTTGTGAGGGACCCAAAGTCACTTCTGCACTCCCAAAGGGTTTCGGACGAATAATTCGAGACTCGTCTGGTAACACTGTCCGTGTGGAAGTACCGAGCGATGGGGAGGCAGGAGATGTCTCGAAACGAGAACTCGTGACCGACGCTTCAGTGGTTACGACGGAATCGGAATTGCAGATATGGGCTCACCGTTCTGAAGCATTGCAGGGAGCGAGTTCAGGAGACTTGGAGGATATGATTGCTCAAGGTCAGCTTTCGTTCTGCATCGGATCACCTCAACCAGTGTTTTCGATTGCGCCTCAAAGTGTCGACAAGAGGTTGACATCGCGAATTCATGACGTCGGCTTCTCACTTGAATTTTCACCTGAAGAAATGCATTGATAGCTCACCGACGGTCCCGTAGATCTGGAGAACCTCGCTGCTTCTGCCACTGTACGTGAGCGACATACGTCTTCGGGGGAAAGATCCTATCTAGAACGCCTGGTCAAGAAGTGTGGCGATGACCTCCACAAAATGGCTTGCGATCGTCGACTCAATCCTGAACAACGAACAGCCAATGAATTGAGGAGGGCCATCGCAAAGGCCGGGGGATTTGGAGTGCTGCGCGAGGGCACGGATAGCAAGGTTGCCGGGTAGCTCAATGGGCTAATTGTGCTGCTTGCATCATGATGCACGGCGTCGTCTGCCTGCCGGACCGTCTCCACTTTGGGGGAAATTGCGTGACAGGGTGACCGCTTGAGGGTATGTCACACCGGGGCTTCATATTCAGCCAAACCGGTGCTCGGAAATGACGCATCCCTCGGAAGTATTTTATTTTCTGTTGGATCTATTAGATCTGGGAGGCAATAAACCTTTTTCTTTGCCCAACTTATCTTCCAATCACGTATGTTTTTGTTCTCTGTTGGGCGAGAGGCGAACGCTTGCTTGACGAAAAGACCGACTCGAGTCAACACGTGGTAGTACAATATTGTAGTATTGGTCGCTTGGGTCTCACGGCAAATTCCGACGAGCAGAACTAAACATACTCATGTCTGACGACGGCGGCTCAACCGAGTTCGCAGGTAGACCACATCGGTTGCAAGAATATGAGATCTGGAAGCTTTTCTCACTGTTACCGGAACATGGTAGGTGAGACGCATCCACAAGTACAATGTGCTCATCGAACCCATATAACCGGCAAATCAGCACAATCTAAGCGAAAAAGACTCTAACTCCTAGTTGACGGCAGGCTACAATATCCAGGGAACGGACTACGGCATTGCTGGATGTCCACTGGCAGTCCATTTGAACTTGCTCCACACCTCACCTGTCACATATGATACCTCAGAGAAGTTTGATGCTTCGTGCCCGACTTCGTGGCTTCAAGCTTCGTTACGGCGGGACGCTCACTAGTTGCCGTACTTGGAAGCGTGCGCCTGACCGGATATAACGGCTACCGTTGTTCCCATTGGTAGAAAAAACCTTTACACCAGTGCTGCCCAGCCATAGGGACCTGGTACCTACCGCCGCAGTGAGTGCCTGCACGCGTTACCCTGGACCCAACTGAGCAGACAGCAACTTGCATGGAATTAGCAGACTCCCATTGAAGGAGCAGACAATAAATCTTGTGATATGATGGCTTTATTGGGTTAGAGCCGGTGCCAGAACGGGGTCAAAGCCTGACCCCAATTGCATGGATGCTCGACTTCGACTTACGACATGTATCCGCTTTTCTCGTGTCTTTTTAGCCGTGCCGAATCGGGACAAGTCTTCTAGTTTTGGGCTGTGTAAAGTACATCCAATTCCCAGAGATCAACGTCAACGATCCATGTTACTCCGAGTCAGGTCTGCATCACTTTTATATAAGCCTCCACCCGGTCTGATATCCGATTGCGCTCATCCTCACTTCGAGTACCTGTCCCCTACATGTCACGCCGACCCTCTTCTTCCGCACCCCGTACCACCGCCGCCACTAGTGCTCCTTACCCTCGACGAACACCAGGACAGCCTAAGGGCTCAAGACAGCAGTTCTCAGCGTGTGGTGCATGTCGCATGAGAAGGTCGGGCATCATGGTCCTACCTCCTATCCTTGACGCATGTTGAGGATGACACGATACTACAGGGTACGCTGCGATCTCAAAGACTTTTGTACTCCGACAACGACCAATAGCACGCAGCAACCCTCGTGCTCCAACTGCAGAGAGCGTAGTATAAAATGCGTGTAAGCCTCCTCCATCTTTCGTCCATATCCTCGCTGATCCTTTTCCAGGGACGAGTTCGCACAGGTCAAAGCCGTCAAGTTACTGAGACGGGGGAGACGACTCCAACAGGTCGAGTAAGTCCTTATCGTGGTATCTGTACGTCTGTTGGAATAAAGTTCTCATTTTTACAGGGCTGTTTATGGAAAGGTGACAGATGATGTCCCAGCAGCCCCATCTGTCCCACAAGACCCCACGTCATCCACATTTTTCGCAGCGAATCCTATTGCCGGCCAATGTCGTATTCCACAAATGCAACTCTCATTTCTCAGGTCGTCATTCTTCCGGAGATTTTGTATCCAGCGTCAGTATCTGATTGTCTACCGTGGTTCAGTCACCTGACCTCTCCCAGGCCCAGTCATCGAACCGGGTGAATTTGTCTCCAGATATACTGCTCATGTGGAAGGAACTGCACCACTTAGTATCGAGGGGAAAATGCTCGCGATGCTACTGGTCATCTGGGCAGCGTCCTTTGGTGTCGATGAGTTTGGCAAGGAGGATGCTGAAGACGGCACGTCAGAGAGTCATAACGACCCTCATTTTGCCCTTGATGGTGGTGATGAGATTTCCAATCCCAAGCGACGTGCGAGGATGCTCCGCAGCGAGGCTATGACTCGAGAAATACTCACGCTAGTAGACCTCCACGGACTGTTACGGCGCCCATCTTGGGATGGTGTCCGAGTCCTCTTGCTCCTCCTCCCATTAACTCACGGTAAGTCTCTCACTATTGTTGGTGACTGGTTGTTCATTGTACCCAATAGGCATCCAGAGTCCCATAGAACGTCTGGTGGGCGTCCCTCGAACTCTTTCATTTATGGTGCATTGAGACTCCGCCAGGTCACTCATGAAGCAACTGTGTCTCAGGTTAACTCACTGTGCAACCTAAATCCCCCGTCCGTCAACAGTGGTCTAGGCCCATATTGTGACGAACTTGTACGCGCTCGGATATTCTGGTATGCATATGTACATGAAGGCATTACCACGGGACTGGATGGCGGACGCCTTTTACTGTACGACGACCATAACTTGCTTTTTTGTGCCATTTCTGAATTCGCTGTCCCAGGGATGACGACGATCTGGCTTCTTTTCAGAGCAGTCTTCCCCCCCAGTATGGATCACCAACCCACAGTATCGCATCACCAGCGGATTCCTCTCGCTCCAGCTCGCTTGTTACGCCAACGTTCCCCTTTCAGTCCCCTCTAGAACCTAATCACTTGCGAGCATCGTTAGCCTATACGGTGACGACCCGATACTTTTCGCTGGCTTTGGCTGTGTCCCAAGCATGTCGCGCCATACATTCCACATTGACGGGCCCTCGTGCCCGTCGGCGGATTGGATCGGGCATTCCCATACCCAAGGATGCGGTTACGGAGATCTGGGACAATCTCGAATGTTGTTGGGACAACTTTGAAACGTTTCGTCGCAACCCTTCTGGCGTTGGCGCTGCTGGGGGTGATCTTATCCGGGGCGAAGATGTTGAGCGCTTCGTCAGTGGTTGGCAGATCTTCATCTTTGGATGCTTCAACATCATCCGAGAAGCACTTCCTAATCCCACCGAGGATAACCACGCAACCCCTACCACGGCCAGCCTTTATCTCTCTGCCCTACGACGATGTCAAAAATATCTTCCTCGGGTTATCGATACATTGCAACGTCACCTGAAGGTGCCCTCGAACTTCTTTGCATATGATGCTGGTGTAATACGCGATGGATGTTTCTTCGCCGGCTCGCTCCTCGCGCAAAGCGATCAGCTTGACGCAGAGAGGGATATGATGGGCTGGGACGCTGATTGGGAAGAGGGTACCGCAGCTTGCCTTCAAGCCCTTGGTGAGATCCGCTGGGTATATTCCCGGATCCATGAACGAGAAAAGACTTTGAAAAGGGAATGGGAGGCTCGAATCGAGCGCGACGCCCACGAACGACAGGTCCAGCGATCGCCGATG
>JBBPRD010000667.1:0-11034 GCA_038092855.1 Boletus piedmontensis | reverse complement strand
TCCCACTTAGCAATTCAAAAGCTCAAAAACCCTTTCCATGGTATTACTATTTTGAATTGACTATATCTCTATAGCCTGTGAACCAAATCACATGACCTAGGGAGCAATCTTGTAGCAAAGAGTATGTACTATTTATAACTCCACCAAAGCTAAGCAAAATTCCAGTGCTGTCTGGCAGTACACTTCATACACTGCATTGGTGGCCAACATGAAAAGGGTTTTTGAGGTCACTATAGATAACAGATAAGGAATGACATAACAAAGGCCTGTGCAGTTTGAGTAATGATGTGTTTGTGTAGATCTTCCAGAGGGACAATGTCTCATCATCCCTCATCATCAGTGCCTGGGTCTGGGTGAGCTTCTTATCATGTACCTATGAGCCAAGCATGCTCATCTGGTAGATGGCATTGGCAGTGCCACACATACAGTACATAACATCCATGCAGTGCTTATCCACTTGCATTTTTATTTGTTTTTTTAGCTTTTTCTAGATTTTCTCATGCCTCCTTCAATACCTGATTGAAATTCTTGGCAAACAAAGTTGTGGTGGGGGCCTTTGCTACTTGGGATTTGATTCCCATGTGTGGAGTATAAGACCATGTAATGTCAAACAGGGACTTGCCCATTGCTGAGTGCATTCATTGATTATAATTAAACTGAGTGAGACTTAACCACTCACTCCATTGTCCTTGTTCTTCAGCCATAAAAAATTATAAGTACTATTGTAGATTGCGGTTTACATGTTCCATCTGCCTATCTATTTGGGAGTGAAATGCTATTGACATATGTAAGTCTATCTCTAGCATTTTTCTGAGATCTTTCATTATTTGGGCAGCGAACTGTAGTCTGTGATCCATGATAATAGAGTGTGGAAGTCCATGATTCTTCCAAATGTGGTCTCAATATAATTTAGCTATCCCAAGCAATGTGATTGTCTTGGTTGTGGGGATAAATATGACTTCTTTTGAGAATCTATCTACAACCACCAGGATCGTATCAAATCCTTCAGAGATTGACAGGTCCATGATGAAATCCACAGAGATATCCTGCCATGGGCCTTCTGGGATTGGGTTTGGTTTTAATAAGCTGCCAGATTGCATGTTGGTTGGCTTCATTCTTGCACATTGTTTGCATCACAAACAGTAATCTTTAACATGGTTTCATAATCCAGACCAGGAATAGTATCATGAGACCAGCTCAGTAGTTTTGTCTGCTCCTCCATGTCCTGCCATGGTGGAGTTGTGATATAGGCTAATAATATCCTGATGGAGAGAACCCTCCTCAGGCACATAGATTTTGTTATTTATTTTGATGAGTCTGGCTTCATCGACGGTGTAGCAGGTTAGGTTGCCTTCTAGGGACCCTTTGATTTGTGTGTTTCGAACACATTCCAGTATCTTTCCTTCTTTTCCCTTTATATAAGTTACCTCCATGCATTGTACACATTCCAGGGGA
The DNA here is from genome assembly GCA_038092855.1 of Boletus piedmontensis. NCBI lineage: Eukaryota > Fungi > Basidiomycota > Agaricomycetes > Boletales > Boletaceae > Boletus > Boletus piedmontensis. The sequence goes on along the minus strand of JBBPRD010000667.1, from coordinate 9,579 downwards.
ATTACTGTGACGCTTTTGTTATCATTTTCAATGCTGATAGCATGGTCTTCCCTTCAGCTAAGAGCATCAGCTTTTCCCATGGAGGTTCCCGGTTTTCATACTAGGAGATAGTTGAAGTGAGATAAATACATTGCCTATCTCACTTGTTGTCAGTTAAAATCTTGGGATTTCATAAAATATTGGAGGTTTGCATGATCAGTCCAGATCTCAAACTGGAATTTGGCACCTTCAAGATGGTATCACCCTTGCTCTAATGTAGTGATTATGGCTAGCATCTCTTTATTCACAATAGGGTAATTTTGTTATTCTAGTGACATACTGTGGGAAGAGAAAGCTACTGGATGCCATTTTCCTTTCTTTTCTATAGATAAGACAGTGCCTGTTGCATAGTCTGATGCATTGCATTCCACCCTGAATCTTCTGTCATTATCAGGATAGATGAGTACAGATGCCATTGTGAATTTTTTCTTAAGCGTGTCAAATGTGTTTTGTTCTCATTCCATCCATTGCCATGGATAGTCCTTTTTGGTAAGATCATTTAGTGGTCTAGCCACTTGAGCATAGTCTTTTATGAAATGGTGATAGAAATTCATGAGTCCTTGGAAACTTCTCACTCCTTTTATGTTGGTGGGAGTTGGACATTCCATAATTGCTTTTATCTTGAACAGATCCATTTTGATTCCTTCTGAGGTTATGATTATTCCTAGGAAATCCACTTCCTTGACCAAAAAGTTGCATTTTTTGGGTTTAATAAATAAGTCATTTTCTTTGAGCCTGCAAAGTACTTCCATGATGATTTTGTCATGTTCCTTTTGGTTGTCTGTTTTGGTAAACACAAGAATGTTGTCTATATATACAACTACCACTGCCTGCATGTCTGCGAATATGTCGTTCATCATGTTTTGAAAGGTGGTAGGGGAGTTACAGAGTCCAAAGAACATTACAAGGGGTTCAAAAGACCCATGATGACAAATGAAAGCTGCCTTCCATTCATTACCTTCTTTCATTCGGATATTATTATATCCCCATCATAAGTCTATTTTTGTAAATAATTTAGCCCCTTTTAGTTGATCAACAAGTTTGGAGATAAGGGGAAGTGGATAATTATTTTTGACAGTCCATTTATTGAGATACCAATAGTCTTGTACCATTCTCTTTTTTCCATCTTTCTTTGGTACAAAGAATACTGGGAATGCTTGTGGGGATTTTGAAGATCTAATATATCCCTTTTGTAATTGTTCATTGATGAAGGCATCAACCTCCCCTCATTTAGTTTCCAAGAGAGGGTAAATTTTGCCTTTTTGGGGTTTGAAGCCTTCTTTTACTTCTATTCTGTGATCCCATTCTTTTCATTCCAGCATTCTTTCAGAGTCCTTTTTACTAAATACATCTAGGTATTTGTGGTATTGCCTGGGTACCATTTCTTTGACTGTCTTTTCCTTTTTGGGAGGTTCTATCTCTTGTTTCTTGATTCATTTGTAAGTGAGTGACATGTTGTTTAACTCTTATTTCTCAAGAACTCAGAGAAATATAGGTCAGTTGGATAATAGATAGCAACTTCATGGACATTGTGTGAGTTTGACAGTTCCTTTCTGCCAATTTATTTCGGGGTTGTGTTTTTCTAGCCACATGTACTCTAATATTATGGGATTCTTTCCTAGATCAGTAATCTCTGCTTCGATTTTTTCCCTGTGCCCATTGTAGTTAATGATTAATTCCATGGTATGGGTAATATCACCAGCAGAGTTTTTTGTTCTGTCTACATTAAACATGGGGATGGTATCTTAGAGTTTAGTTAATGGGATGTGTTGTTCTTTGGCCCATTCTTGATCAAGGAATATTCCATTTGCTCCAGAGTCTAGGAGCACTTTTGCTTCTTTCATTGTGTACTTGGAGATTGAAGCAGAAACCTTGATATTCAAGTTGATCTCTTGTCTTTGTCAAAGAGACCATATGAAGATTCATTCTGGGGTTTGTATAGATAAAGACATAATATTTTTTTCTTTTTTATAATTGGAATTAAGCACAGGTGTATGCCTGCCATGCTAAGATTCAGACACTGATTTGTTTTCAGAAGAATACATAAATAAAGTCCTATCCTGGATATTGAAGAAGTCTTCTTCTTCTTCACCATATTCAATGCTAAGTAAATTGAAAGAATTGTTTGTAGAGTCCATTGCCACATGACTACCTGGATTGGTCATGCAGCTTTTCCTTTTCCCTTCTCTTCAGCCATGAGTACATCTGCAAAGTATGCCTTCATGGTATTGAAGTTATCTCTGTACATTTGCTGAACTGCACGTCCTTTTCTTACTGATGCAGATTCAGATCAGGCCATCTCTCTTTTAGGAGTCTCAGCTTCCAAATTGCTTCCTTCTTTGCCAGGTTTAATCTGGCAAACCTTGTGATATCTGCTGCAAGTTTGGAAATGCCCTCCCCCAAGGAAGCGGCACTCAGGACATTCCTTCCCTGGTTTGGTGCAATCTTTTATGAAGTGGTTATCTCTGCAATTAAAGCATTTTCCTTTGCACACCTCCCTGATGTCCATTGGTTTGCCTCTTCCTCTGTAGATTCGGGCCACTTCTTCTCTAGATAGGCTGGTTTTTCCTCCAAAATGCATGTTGTTCCAGACACACCCCTGGATATCCCTTATGGCAAAAGCTTCAATCAAGTTACCTTGCTCCTTGATCACCTTGATGTATTCTTCTACTATGTTTTTCCTTTTATTGTTGTAGAAGATTTGTTCCATTATGTCCTTTTGGATGTTTCTTTTGAGGAGGACACAACCAAAGGTGTCTCCTGCATTTACTTCTTCAAAGAGGGTGAGCCATTCTGTGAGGAAGGTCTTGATTTTCTTGTTGTCTTGGGTAAGGCATTGGAGACATTGGGTGGCCAGGTCTTCTCCAGTACCTGATTTGAATTGGGTGGTGAACATTGTGTGAAGGTTGTCAGTATCAGGCAACATGTGTGCTGATCCAGCTAGGTATTTCTTTAATTGGACGCATGCCCACATGGCAGCTCCATTCTTGTTGTTTCCTTCTTTTACTCCTAGCCTGGAGAAGCAAGCAATGGCGTGGTCCTTGCTTGTGATGAAGATTTCATTGTTCATGAAGAGGTAAAGTCCCATCTTACCTCACCAATCATTGAATTTGGAATAGGTCCCATTGTAAAGTCCTGGGTCAGGGACAACTTCAACCTTTTTGGCAACCTTTATATTAGTATGGGTTGTGCCTCTGGCAGTGGCATCCCTTACAGCGGCAAGTTCCACCTGCAGTTACACTATGATTGCCTCTAACTGGTCGAGGTGAGCAGACATCTTTTGTTATGGTCTGAGGGAGATGAGGGGGTTTTCGGAGTACGTGGAAAGGGTGGAGGGATCAGGAGTAGCAAGGGGATGTAATGGTTTTTGAGAGGTCTTCTGACCACGTGTGAAGGAAATCATCAAAGGGGCTTCCATTTGCCCAAGGCTCAATAGCTGATTCAATAAAAGTGACGAGGGTCTCAGCTACTTCTGCTGATCTGGCTCATATAAGCTAAACATAAAAGATAACGAATCTAGAAGGACTTTCTCACTCCACTAGATCACAAGAGTTTGAACTTCTGGTCAATAACTACCTGGACAGTTCCTGTTACAAACGCTACTTTTCTTTCTCTTTACTTTCCTTTTCTCACGATCACATGACGTCCACGTGACTATGATTATCTAACACAGATCACGTGACATCCCGATGGGATCTACAGCACGATCTCCGTACACGTGTATTTAATCTCCATCGACCCTGAAGACCCTGAGGGTTCTTCTTCCATTTCTTCTCACGCTTATATTTAGATATCCCCACGTTCATCTCCGCGTGCTTCTCTTCCATTCTGATGCTTCTTAGAAGTCACGCCGTCTACATGTTTACTTAATTACCGTTGATACTTTATCTATTAGAGGTAGTTACGTTCACACAGCATGTTGGTCCGTGCACGCTCTGTACCAGTATATAAGTAGTCTCAATAAACGCCCCAAGAACTTCAGTCAAGTTCTTGTCAGGATTCCCCTACCTTTCACTTGTCTCTAAGTCAGTATCTGGTGGTAACGACCTAGTCTTTATTAGGTTAGGGTCGCCAACAGTTCCATATTGTATTGTATGAAGAAGTGGCCTCACATGGACCATTTGAATGAAGAGTATCATAAGTGGGGCAGTGTTTAAATGCTTTGATCCCACTTGAGGGAACCCACTACCTTGTCCTAAGGACTAAAGGTCTCTCCTAGCTCTAGTGCTAGTGTGAATGTACAATCAAGAAATGAGAAGACAAGTATCAACTTGGGGAAAGATAGATGCCATGGATTAAATGTGACTGTGCACATGAAATCGCCCCTTAGCTCTGGGAGCCAAGTGTAACCACAGCAGGTATGAGATGAGAGTGATGGATAAGGTGGATAACAAGGTAGATGAGAAAATAGTCAAGTTCTAATGTTGGTAACCCTAACCTAATAAAGACTAGGTCATTATCACCAGATACTGACTTAGAGACAAGACTTCAAGTAGGGGAATTCCAACAAGAACTTGACTGAAGTTCTTGGTCAGTATGCATTCAATATTTATACTACCTACAACATGCACACAGACCAAGCTGTGTAAGAAGCATAATTATGTAATGTAAGAGTAAAGTAATGGAGATTAAAGAAATGTGTTGTCCATGAGGCTTCTGAGAAGCAAAGAAGATGAGCAGAAATTAAATAGAATGAAAGAGAACCCTCAGGATCTCAGGGTCAACAGAGATTAAATACACATGTCCAGAGATTGCACAGCAGATCCCAGCAGAGCCATTCTAGTCAGAGAAGGGCACACAGCAGCCTCATTACTCTGAGTCAAGATGTCACGTGATCCAAAGTCACATGATCTGTTAACTTAGGGGTTTGTACAGAAAAGGAAATAAAGCTCAGACAGGGGCATTCATAACAGCAGTGGTGATGACATAGATAATGTGAATAATGTAATAAGAATTGAAGAGATAAAGCTAGAGCCCAGGGCTCATAACCTGTAGTGATTGTGCAAAGCTTAGAATATTCTTCCCACAAGTGATGATGGGGGAAATAAAGGATGAGATTTGTTATTTTGCCCCTATAGTACCCTCTCTAGATATACTATATTATTCTATTGCCTATGTAATCTGAGATGATTCTCAGTAATCAATAGTCATATGTCAAGGGTGTACCCTCGACATCATAGGCCAAGCATAGCTTGTCATTGTGTTTGTATATGTTTGGTCCTAATGAGTAGCTTACATTGCTCGACAGTTACCAACTGCAGCCTACCCCTGTTTAATGCCTAATTTGTAATCAAAGAAAAAAAAAATTCAGATGTGATTAGTTTTGGTGAGGCAGTAATATGAACTGGTACTGTATGATGAGATGTCAAACAATGAGCATGGTTGACTTGTTGTAATATATGATGAGATTAGTTCAGGTCTCAAATAGAATGATGTGGATAGGTCTCAATCTCATGAGATATGAATTATTGAGGTGCATTGAGAGCTGATTATACCTCATTCTGCCCCATCAGAGCAGAATCCTCAAATAATTATCATTTTGTAGGGGGATTCTTATCATATCTCAATGCAATATTTAGCTAATACTGTATACAGTGAGATCCAGACATGCCTGGTTATAACCAGTTTTCACTGGGGTTGATCCGCGGACTCTTCCTGACATCTTGAAAACCTCAAACGCCAAGTACAAATACGGGATACATTCAATGAACGACTGGGGTATGAGCTAGATACTAATGGCCTGTCATACTCTACAGAGCAAAATGGGTAGCGCGGAACGAGAGCAATATTATATCGATACAAAACCGTGGATTCTGTTAGTAGCCAAGTCATCATACTCTTTTCACCCCCTCCATCCCCTCCCCAATCAGCTTCCGCAAACAGCGGAGAGGATCTCAAACACCTCGTGCTGTCTCTCGCGGAACGTCTTGACCTTGGATATATTCAACGCAAGCGTATTGATTCGATTGGAAAACGCGACCGTTCGTCCTTCAACACTGTCCCTTCTGGCGAGCTGTTCTCCACCACAGCCTCTCAAGCCCCGATCGCAACCTACACCCTCTTGCAACATTCTCTTGAGATAGTCCAACCGGGGAACCAGCGGCTCGTCTCCCCTCTGTGCTGCTTCGATAGCTGCCTGTTCGTCCTTCTTTCTGATCTTCTTCGCCTGTTTTCCAATGTCCCCGAGTTCAACCATCAGGGGCTTCAGAGCCTCCGGGCACTGATCAAGGGTGAGTTGCAAGCCGGGCCCGGCATCAATGGAACCATCTGATTGTACGGCCCATGTACCGGCCTCGAGGATGGCGAGAGCGACAGAAGCAAAGTACGCGCGGGGAGGGTCCCGTTTGAGGAGTCGACCGAGTGCCACGTTTCCAGCAAGGACGTCCCCGAGGGCGGCATACAGAATCTGACGGATCCTCTCGAGCGCGGGGGAATTGTGCGGGAATAACACCGGAGACGGTGTTCGCGAGGGAAAGACGGAAGCTGGTGAAGTCGAGCCATACTTTGTCCCATACTTAGCATCTGAGCTGGATGGGGATGGGCCGTCGTAAGCGGGAGGTGGGACGAAAGAGGTCTTTACTTTGAGAGTGGAGCCGTGGGAGCCTGCGTCGAGTGCGGCTTGGAGATCGCTTGCGTATCTGTCTTGGAAAGAGCGTCTTTGTGATATCTCGATTGCGACGGCGCGGAGATCGGCTGCGATGCCTGAGACTGAGAGGTTGGGCGGTTGAGTGATCGGTTGGAGACCGCATATGATGCGGGCGAGGTCGTGCTGATATTCTGGCTGCAGACTTTGTATCCTTGACACGGTGGATGCCCACACGCGGAGGAAGCCAAGGAATGCGGGGGGACAGTTTGCCTCGGTGAGTTCACGGGGAGGTGCCAATTTGGAACTTCGGGGAAGTGGCACTGACGGTGGAACGGTGGTGCAGCGCAAAGCGGCGAAATAGAGACAGAGTGCTGGGCCTGGGATCGTCACGAGCGCGTGTGAGAAGGTGAGACTTGCCTTCAAGTGGGCATATTATGCGTACCAGTGATCATGAGATCCCCCTCGGCGCTCGCGAGTACTTCTGGCTCGAGCAGTCTCTCGACCTTTGCATGGGTGAGAGAGGACTTGAGATAGCTGTGGAAACTGTCTTGGACGTATTCTTCGGAGAGTTTTTGTTCGTCGGGGACCATGGTGAGTTGCTGTGTCGGGAATGAAGACACTGATGCTGTTGTTTTATGTAGACTACGCTTTCAAAGGGCAGTGTCCATTTCGGCCCCGCTTAGCTAAGCCATTGACAAAGGGCTGCGCGTGGGTAGTTTTTAAAGTTTAGTTTTTCCAATATGGCTGTGCTGGAACACGAGTCTTTGAGTGACGTATTTGTCCAGCTGCATAAAATCAGCAGCATGGCCCCCCACCCCAGCATCACCCTTTCTCTCTCCGTACCATGTCGGCGTACATGCAGAAAGCAGGCGCTAAACTCTTCCGAAAACACTTGCAGCATTACGCTCCCCCGGACCCCCTCTACGAATATTACAACGATCCAAAGGGCAAACAACGTCGCAAAAAGGTACGATACATTGCACACATTTTCACCTTGACTACGCGCACCAATAAGTACGGTGGACTCATATTCTCCCTTCTTTAGCGCGACGCTCCTCCTGGCATTTCCCCTCGCGATGCCAAAATCCTCAAGTCCGTCCAGCGCAGAGCACGTTGTCTCGACAAGAGCTTCAACTTTTGTGGGCTCCGTTTTGGCTGGACGTTCATCATTGGCATTATCCCCGGTGCAGGTGACGTCGCGTGTGCCACGCTCAACTACGCTCTCGTGGTCCGCAAAGCCCGCGAAGCGGATCTGCCGCCTTGGCTCATCGGCAGGATGCTGTTCAACAACGCCGTATCTGCCTTTGGCGGGATCGTCCCCGTCGTCGGCGATGTCGTCGTCGCTGTATACAAGGCCAATTCTAGGAATGCGATGCTGCTAGAAGAGTTTTTGCGCATTAGAGGAGAAGAGTATCTTAAATTGCAGGCGGAGAAGGAGGACTCGGCAAGGGGTGGCCGACCCGTCGCGAGTAGTGTTTCGCAAAGCGACATGGAGCAGGTCAAGCCTGGAGCGGGCATGAAGGACACTGGGCGGACCCCTAGCTCATTCCCGTCGCAGAGGGGGAGGAGGCAGGTTACGGAAGTCAGCAGTGACCGGGGAAGATTCATTGAACACATGAATGATTGATTTGACGGAAGACATTTACGGGGACATCTTAGGTTGGGCACTGACGACAATGCAAGGACAGCACTTTCAATATATGTACGGATTGGACTTTTTTTTCTTGTTTCCCTATCATCACTATACCGATAAAGATACGTGGTCTGTAACCCGAGTGTACCCATGAACAGCCTATCTACAGTATGACTGAGGCTGCGTTTGATGGTGGGGCTTAGATGCTACTTACGTAATCTAGACTGACCAATGATCGAGCAGACGTTTTTCCAAATTTTGAAACTCTAAGCCTCAGTGCATCTGTGTGGCGTCCTCGTCCGCCAGCTTAACTTTGGCTGTTGAGAGCAGCCATATCTTCGTTCAGGGGCGAGTAGTGGTAAACACGCTCTGGAGAAAGGTACGGTCACTGATCATTCTTTTAATTGTCAAGGAAATGAGACGCGGCGTCTGTCCACGGCGGGCGTCGCAGCGGCACATCGCCGCGAAGGCCTTTTTTCCTCGCCTCATCTGCCGAGGAATCCATAGGGTATCCTCAGCCTCCCAGTGCAAGCCTCTCGAGGACTACCCGAGGATGCTTTAGCGTTGGTCAAGGACCCTCGACCCCCTGAAGGCAGCAGGCCTGAAGGGTAAGGCGAGGAATTGGGCTCGTTGCATGATCATAGTGTAGTCAAGGATGGCAATGAATGAACCACCATGCCCGAAGGTCTGCTCTCTCCCCCGATCACGATCCGACGAACATGTACAATGGGGAAAAGACGGTACAGTACTCTCCGAGCGCTTGCATCATGGCATGGAGTAAGGTTGCACGGTGCTAACTGATCCTAGTATGTCGCAGTCACATGACGTCATGAGCCCCACCGCCGATTCGCTTTATGCATGGGGGAAGCATCCGACACGGGGGTGAGGTTAGTGCAGAGCCTGGCCCATTTAGGTGTTGCAAGATAGATATAGTTGGCGCAAAGGCAAAGGTGGGTCACTGTCAGTTAGGAAGCTCACAAAGAGAAGTCATTCATTCTCGTTGCTCGCGAGTTGAAGTCCCTTTCGCCGCGAAGATGCGTACATGCTGTAGAGGGTAACAGCGAACCTCATCACACGTCGCATCGACGATGGCGTGGAGTTTGATCCCCGACTCCCCTAGTAGTAAGATAGGAGGAGGAGGTAAAGACATTGATTTTTGTCGACGGAAAAGGGAGATGCTGGACACTAGAATTCGTTACAGTCCCGATGATATTACAACATAACTTCGACGACCTAGTAGGTTTATTGAGCGGATTTTCCTCTTACATTCGGAACATCCCTCCCGTGTTCCCATAGCATATGCTCTGGAGTCGCCGTACTG
>JBBPRD010000666.1:0-11034 GCA_038092855.1 Boletus piedmontensis | reverse complement strand
GGCATTTGGACTTGACTACAGCCTTCATACCAGACCTTTTCAAGTGAAGGCAAACTGTGTTGGCAGATAGAGGCTGGTTGATGATATTGGAAAGTGTTTTGGTCACCTGAACAGCAGTCTTAGCTTTGCCAGAGGTGATAAGATGCTGAGCATGATGAATATCTATAGAGAAGAGCTTGGATGGATGACCTCCAGAAGACTTTTGAAGGTTGGAATACTCCTTGGAATGAAGTCTGGAGATGGTGGCAATGCCTACACCAGTGCTGGATGCAATAGAACAAAAAGAATGGCCAGAATCAAGCTGACAGAGGATAGTACCCTTTTAAGTAGCAGAAAGAGATCTCATAATGATAGCGGTTGAGAGCAAAGAAGTGTGAGACTTATTTCAAGCTCAGACATTATATTTATATGTGTGTCTTTGTTTGTAGCACCAAATAGAAACAACTATCCCTTTGTTTTACTGACATTGTATGGATCACATCAAAAGCTCTAAAACTGTTCCAATGGTGTCCCTGTTTTAAAATGGATGTATCTCAGTGACCCCTGAGCCAAATCATGTGGGTATTAGATCAGCAGGTAGCCAGGGGTTTGTACATTGAATGTTCTCACCAACACTAAGCAGAATTCCCTTGTCTACAACTGCTATTTCACATCCACTCCAAAAATACAAAACATTGGAATGGTTTTTGGAGTCACTGTAGTTCAGAGTTGCTGTAGAAACTGTTAGTTGCCACAACTGCTCCAGATGACCAAATGTATATTTGTGTGGGCCCTGGCCAATGAACTTAGCTTCTTGTTCTCATCTATCTGAAACTTGTTCAAATCTGAGAGAAGACAATGAAGGGCTTGGATCTTGAGCACCATTGTGGTTGTTGGTAAAAGAGTGAGTGTAAGTGTAAGTGGTGGATTTGGACGGTGCAGATTAATTGTATTATATAAGGCCCACACTTCTTTGAGCCACTAAAGATGCAAATTCCTCAGCCACAGGCATGTGCAGGGCCATGTGACCAATGATAGAACTTGAATGCAACACCAATAGATATATTTACAAACACAATAATATTTGTTTATTCAAATCTCTTATAAGTACCTTCTCTCATTCAAGCAGCTCTACTTAAACTACTCTATACTATCTGAGGGGGAGTGTTGAATGTGTAAATGGTAGGTGTATTACCTAATCTATGCATCTCTGCATATTCCTGCTATGGTAGTAGTGGGTTTTTTCATACCCTCTCCAGAAATTGTTTTGGCAGGTTCGTGCAAGTTCCTGTCTGCAGTAATTATACTTCTTTGGACATATATTTGTTTCACTTTGCATCTCCATGTTCATCTTACTAATTGTTTTTATGCTTTTGTCCTACCCTGCCCCAGTTAGAACTTTTTCACTTGTATATAAATGTTCCAACTTTTTTAGTGTGATGACCCCCATGCCCTGTGCCTGTGCATTGTGAGACCAGTTTAGATTATTTTCCTTTTCCATAGTGCCTTAAAAAATAAAAAATAACAAAATATTCCAACTTTCTCATCACTCCCAGTTCCACATCCTTTCTGATCCTGGAACCATGATTCTCATCAGAAGTAGTACTATTGGAACTTAGATCTTTCTTATCTACATTCTGATAGTATTCCAAATTGGAAGTCTTTTGAGCATGGGAATCTTTCTGACCTTTCAAAGTACCATTAGCAAGTCACTATTTGGGCCCCACTAGAGCTCACAATTGATCAACTGCAGCCATATGTTAATTTTGGTGGGGTAGGAGGCACTTTGAAATTTATATGTACTATAAACACTGTACATGGCATACTAGTTTTTTGTATAATCATTTTCTCTCTTAATGTATAATGTATATACAATCTGGATCTAATACATTGTGTGTGACAAATATACATGTAGATAGTATAATACTAGGAAAAAACATTGAGCATGTTCAACTTCAGGCCTTGCCCCCCAAACTGCTAACTTGATGGTCCAGATTGGCAACTTTGGATACAAGGCACTGCTTCTCTTTGTCATCCATGGAAATCTTCTTCGCTAAATCCTTAACATGCTGAGTTAACTTGGTAACAAGCTATGTCAGCTTATCTACCTTGCCAGGTAGCACAGCCTGTTGAGATATAGCTGCTTTTGCTTGTGGACAATGAATGGAAAACACACCTGGATTTTTCTTTAGCAAAGAAACAGAATAAATAAAAGACATGTTTTGACTCACCTGCAATGTTGCAACAGGTTTTCTGTGAGATATATCCAGCACAGGCACATTTCTCATTCTATGAATGAGAGCCTTCAGTGTGGGAGGGTCACACACATTTTGAGCCATAGGAATTGCATGCATCACAGACCTGTGAGAAATGTTTGAAGCTTGGAGTGGTAAGAAAGATTATAACTCACCTTCAATGATTCCAGTTCTTCTGATTCTTCCAGTTGAACTGACAAGGGATTGAGGCTCGAGCCAATTGAAGGCTGCCCAGCCTGGAGCTCAGCTTTCTCTTCACTCTTGATAAACTCTTTGGACTTGTACATCTTTTTTTTCTTTCATGGCATGGCTTCGTCTTCCCTTGCTGCACATTTCTTACCCTTCAGATCTGCTACCATTTGGGTGGTTTGAGCATTCCCTGCATTGGACTTCATCTCTTTAATAACTATCAGAGTACATTTAGATATACTTAAACAAGTATTATTACCTTTGTTACCTACAGTATGGTGCACAGTTAGAGGCAGCTTGAATATCAGCTTCACCCTGGAATGTGATACCTGATGGTGATTCTGCAATGACTCTGTCTCCATGTCCAAAGGGACTGTGGATAAGGGTAGTGGAGGAGATAATCTTAAATTCACTAGCTTTCAATGAATTCCAGTACTGGCCTGAAAAAACCAACTCACCAGATAGTGACAGCCCTTGCCACCACAAGAAATCAGCTCCCTTGAGCTCAGAGAGTACATGAGTAGGCACCTTCACATAATCTGAACCCAATATCAAACAATCATCTGCACAGACCTTGTTAAAGTGAAGCACATTGATTGCAAGGCCACTGGCATAGGAGTGGGCTAGCACTCATTGCAGGCTTCCCATGAGCCTGGGGTGCAGAAAGCTTGTGGCCTTGACTTTTTTCTAAAGAGTGTGATCAGTTTATTTACTTTACAGAATAAATATGTTGAGTTACTTACCATCTCAGCTGCTAGGTTTACATGTATCCAAGGCATCCAGACATCCCTGGGCCCAACAATGTGAGGGAGGAGTTATAAAGTGGCCTGTACACATGCAGTGGCAATGAGAACATTGTCATCAATATTATAGGACAGGTTGATGGAGATGGCAATAATGTTTGATATGGATATGAGTTAGAGTGAGTGAAGACAAGTCCACAGGATCCAGAATGTTGGTTACCAAATATGTTAGGTATATGTGGCAGTTTAGACATGTCTCGCTAAATCACAAGTGCCCAGCCTCAAAGCACCAAACAACACCAATTGAAGGCTTTGACTATTTCCCAACCACAACTTCAACAAAATTGATCAGTTGAGTTTAAACTACATAAAATCTATTTATATTAGTAATCAATGAATGAATGCAAGTTTGTGGTCAAAGGATTGATTGCAAGATTGATGATGTAAGCCAGCAATGCCTGGGTCACATTGCTTGTCACTTCTTCACCTGCCTCACTTAGTATGGCACTCAATGCTACAGGTTTATCTAACTCAACACAAACATGAGATAGCTCTTTATTGACACTCGGAAATGGAAAGTGTGCTTAACCAGTGCTCATGGGACAATGGTGAGGTGTTCTCAATTGACATACCAGATGTCATGGGGGTTATGGTGACTCTATATGTGTTGAACAGTGGTACATGGCCACCAATGCCAATGATTGGCAACTTCACATATGATTTTTTGACTTCAATGTTCCAGGTGTATTACATGAACAGTTAAAGGAGCTTCATCATTGCTGACATTGAACCCCTTGTGCAATATTCCAATTGAAACCTATCTATGGTATTATTCATAGGGAGTGAACTACCTTTCTGGAAATTGATGAACTTAGGTTGAGAGATAGGACCATGCAGATTCAGGAGCATCAATGCAGTCCTAGCTTACTTTTAACAGACATTTGACACTGGAAAATTCAATGTTTATAAGTTGGCTGCCATCTCCACTATTGGAAACCCAGAGGGGCAATTGGAGAGTTGTAGTGAGTCCAATCTCATATCCTTATGCTTCTCATATCATGTGTGCTCATAATTGTGATACAGAAAGAAAAAGAGATGGGAATTGAACACAAGGAGGGACGAACTCTGGATGACCAAGTGAGTGTCAATATCTTGGTGGTATGGTGGGCTGAGCTTTATGACAAAACAGCCATGTCTTGCTACAGGGATTGGAAAGGACTGGGTAACTTTACACTTTGGCTAGTGGTCAGTATAGCTAATGATCAAGTTTAGTTGCAGTTCATAAGTTCATCAGTTGAGTTCCTGAAAGGTATGGAAATGATCAAGTGGGATGCCGGATTCCAGACATACCTTCCATTTGCTAGAGAAGGGTATTCAGAGATAATTATATATATTGAAATACACTTAATCTTACTTACCATTTGTCAGCAAGGACAAGGAGGAGTTAATGGTGACAGAACTTATGAGATATATCTGTTGGCGACCCTAATCTAATAAAGACTAGGTCATTACCACCAGATACTGACTTAGAATCAAGCATTAATATAGGGGAATTCCAACAAGAACTTGACTGAGTTCTTGTGGTGTTTATTCACTACTATATATACTATGACAGAGCATGCACAGACCAATAGGCCATGAGAGCGTAATTACGAATGTGGTTAAAGTAAAAACGGTAATTAAATAAACATGTAGATGGCATGACTTCTAAGAAGCATTAGAATGGAAGAGAAGCATGTGGAGATGAACATGAGAATAAGAACCACCAGGGTCTCAGGGTCAACAGAGATTAAATATACTGTCCGGAGATCGCATAGCAGATCCCAGTAAAGCCATTCTGTAGAGAAGGGTGCACAGCTGCCTCATTACTCTATGTCAGAACATCACATGATCTTACCTTGTGATCCATTAACTTAGGGGTTAATCACATGACAAGTCATGTGATCATGAGAAAAGAAAAATAAAGAGAAAGAAAAATAGTATCTGTAACAATATCTCAGTAGAGCATTCTGGATCAGAAAGGTATGGACCCGAGCTCAATGCGTTCCAAGTCTGGGACCTGGTGATAGAGCTGGAACTTGACCTAGTGCTATGAGATCATGGGGATGATGATGATGAGATTGTTGGTTATGCTTTTATAGCACTGGTGGGTAAAATCCACATTGGTTATCATTCAAGGGGCTACCTCCACAATGAGGCTCAGAATGTCCAAGGCCTTAATAGATCTCCAGTTCAGAAATCTTGGGCACAGATGTCAGTGAATGGATGGCAAGGATATCACCCTGAGCTCTCCTATGTGGGCAACTCCTTTGCTTGACTTGACAATAGTGTGGAACCACACTATGCATCTTCGATTCAGTCAGAACATATAGAAAAAGAAGAAGAAGCAGGTAACAGAGGTAATGGTAGGGCAGGGTGGACCCTCCATTACCTGTTTGGTAATATGGACTATGCAGGGGTGGAGGCTGATTACCTACCCTGGATTCATCATGTTCCTATACCATGATTGCTATGGGATGTGCATGTACATTGTCAGAAACTTGGGAGCCAAGATTTGGGCAGTCATATATCTGAAACTGAAGAATTGCCCATATTCTTTGGAGCAGCTTTCTAAGATCTTTCAGAGTGTGGTTACCCTATTCATGGAAGGCACATTCTCCAATGCTGATGTAGCTACAGTGTGCCTTGAAAAGGGTAATATTATGTGAGTTCATGCAATACTCATTCAGGTTTGTTCTTCTGAAGCATGTGGATCTCAGGTTTCAACCACCAGGAGTTCTGCACAGCATCTATACCCCAGTGCCATCCATTTTCAGTGTTGAATATTTCTACAACTATAAAACAAACTCAGATAGTGCTTTCTCTCAGCTCCTTGGAAAAAAAGGACTCACTGATGAATAATGAGTGCCCCAGGTTCTTTCAGAACCTGTGCTGGATGGTGATTACACTATGGTACTGATCAGAAAGGCATATGTCTCCTTTTCCATATATCATAGGGTGACTTACCAGCAATGTCCTAGGAATGATTGGAAAAAGGAGTTTTATTAGCCTTTTGCTGATCATATTGAGAGCTGCCAAGTGGGCAAGGGATAAACTTAATGTCAAGGACAGCTCAGGTCTGGCCCATAAAGAGTAAGGTAATATGGCCTTTATAGTCAAGTATATGCAAAGTCTTCTTTATTGGATTGGGTTTACAGTCTTTGCAGCCAAGGAATTCATCAATACTCATGGATCCTACTACTTGAGTGGGAAGAAAGTGGAGATTCTAGCCTTTCTGAATGGTACTGAGAATCCTATATTTCTAACCATAGGAAATGAATAGTAGTGTACATCAACTGTGTCAATAATGTTTGATTCATATGCCCTTGTCTTCAGCAATGGAATCTATATGTGCCACACAATATACCAGCCAGTTTACCACCTTTTGAGCTATCAGTCATGAATATAATTACATAAAAATATATCTATGCTGAATATAGATTACAAGTAGTGATATTCTATGGGGACTTGATAAACCCAGGTATTCTGGATATCATCACAGCATTAGAATGTCAGACCCCAATTTGGGATTCATTGGGTTCAACAAGGAGCATTTTAAATAATCCATGGAACTGAGTTTTATAACCTAACCATAACTTAAACAGCAACTATAGAATGAGTTAGACAAGGCCAATATCATTCCAGTGTTCTGGTGTTGGAATGAGGAAGGGAACACCCCAGAAATAGTTCTGGATAGTAACCTATCAAACTAACCCTAACCTAACCTAAGGTAATATGGTTCCACTGTTCCAAATTGGAAAACTCTTTGGAGATAGAAAGGCTCTCACTCAGAAGGTCAGGTTACTAAGATGTAAAGTTCTAATAGTGATGGTACTTGTGACAGAGTATTCTTAGCTATTTAAATAAGCATGAAAAGAGAAAGAAATATATGCAGATGATAAACCATATCACCAAAGTAAATGAAGTTGAAAACCTTGGTAGGTATGCATATGGAGTTCTTAAATATCGAGGGAAACAGAGGCTTGAATTCCTACCAGTATTCATTTCACATTTTCAGTTCCAGAAAGAATTGAAGGGTTATGACATTTTCATAATCTCAGAGAGAAGGCCTCTATATATGGGTAACAATCAGGAAATTTACATATAAAAAATGCCTATGATATTTGTACATTTATACTCTACTATAGGAGTGTTTCCCAAACTTCACATAAGAGCTCCCAGCTCCACTGTGCTTGGGCATACTTTCTGGCCATATGTAAACTCTTATTGGGAAATATTATTCCAATGCCTTGGAATACATATTTTCCCTGACACAAAGTGAAAGTATAAGGGGCTATAGTTCCATGCAAATTGTTATCTCTGAACTACCTTGTCCATAGTTCACATAAGTACACTGGGAAGGAGTGATAACTACAAACATAAAAACTCACCAAATACAATTTTACTTGGTTTCTAAGATCTTTCCCCAGTGTGAGAAGCAAAAATTGAACTCTAGTTCCATACAACCATCTTTTAGCAATTGATAAGACACAGTCCAGATACCATTGTTGTCAAAATGCTGAGACACTATATAATTCCAGTAGTGGTGTGCTGTGACTCCATAATGGTCAAGTATATGAGCCTCCCATCCAAGGTCCTTCATCTCCTTCACCATGGATATAGCATGTGGCTCTAGCTTTACAAGCATACACTTGATATCCTGTCAGATGATAGTAAGCCATTTAGGAACATCTACCTCTATGAATGATATTGACATGAACTGTAGCATGACTGAAGATAGTATAAATGTCCTCTTGGATTAGGACTTAAGTGGATAGTTAAGGGGTATAACCATTCCTGGCTTGTCCTCTAGATAGTTGGCAGGAACCAGGGGCACATATCTCACCATAATCCCAGATTAGAAAAGGTATTTCAGCACTTTAGTTTGGTGATTAGGATCTTCATCTTGGCTTGGTCTTTCTCTAGCTGCTAGATTTCATCCTGATTAAGAAAGTTGAAAATGATGCCAGTGACCTATGTGAATATAACATGTGAAGGGTACCATCCTCTACTCACACAACAAGATTAGCAACCCACCTCATCTCCTGTGTGGACATTTATCAAGTACAGGGCTATCCTGCCACAGCGAACATAGATATTCTGATTGAACTCAAGCTTCTCCAGGTCAGGTGTTCTGAACAGCACACATTTTTCCAAAATTGCACTTGGAGCACCCAGCTGAGACAGATCAGGTGTCCAAATCTTGGATTTCCCATTGGAATATTCAGACATATATTTTCTTGGTGTTGCCTGGCATAAACTCTGCAGAACTTGAGTATGAGATGGAGCAAATAAAAAAAGTGGGCACCTTCATCACATGAGTACTATAAATAGACCATATGAGCTAATCAAAGCATGCAGCCAAGAAATTCTGCTCCAAGCACAGGAGAAAAATGGAATGTGGCTTGGTACTCATCAGAATCATATTCCAGCCACAGATCAGCTGCAAGAACTTTGAAGGATAAATCTGCAATATGGTGTCACTCTGGACTATCAGTTTCTCTATTTCACTCAAGATATCTTCTGGCTCCTTTGCAATGAATCCTTCCATGAGTCCTGCTAGACAAGACAACAGTATCTCTCTCCACTGATACTTCCTGAAGCTATCTTGTAGAAAGGCTGATATCTTGGAAATTTCCATGGAGGGCTTTGAAACCAGAAGGATAATTTTTG
Source organism: Boletus piedmontensis (assembly GCA_038092855.1). Lineage (NCBI taxonomy): Eukaryota > Fungi > Basidiomycota > Agaricomycetes > Boletales > Boletaceae > Boletus > Boletus piedmontensis. Next base: position 2,156 of record JBBPRD010000666.1, on the reverse strand, counting down.
CCAGGCCTAAACTCTGGAAATAAATAGAGACAGAGATCAGGATTTGTGAGACAGAGAATAGAACTGAATGGATTTGAGAGGATGGGCCATTGATCCACCTGGATGAATGGTCATAATTTACATTGAATTCCCTTTCTCTTTTTCACTTCTTACAACTCATGGAGAGCCTGTATGGCATTAGGTTCTGTTTCCTGGAAAGCAGAAATGCTGGTTGGAATTCAGTAAATGGAAGTAGATATTGCAATTTTGGAAAGTGTTATTAACCTCACACAGGTTCTCTAAAAAGAAGTTATTGAATGCATTCACCTACTGCAAGGCGAGGCCTTGAAGATTACTTTTTACTCTGGCAAATCACTCTGAGCCATTCTGAGAAGTCAGTCTGGCTCTATGGGCACCTAGGTTGAGCTCTGGGTAGTTGAAATTATTGGTGGTATCCATGATGAATAGGCTTTCCCTTACCATGTTCTTTGAGGTGAATTATTTTCATTAACATAAAGTGTGATAAAATCTCAAGAATATGGTAAAGCTTACCTCAAGTGCCACTGCTATGTGTAGCTGGATATTTTGTAGAATATCATGACCACTATACACTTCTGGTGACAAGTTCAATATCTCCAGCCAAATGTTCTCACATATGATGAGGGCCTGCTGGCATGGGCTCATATCCTGGTTCTGGATTCCATGTTTGGTCAAATATTATTGCACCAAGCAGGTCTGCAGTTGGAATAACTAACCCAGCTTTGGAATGCATAGTTGGAATGATATCTTATCGCAGAACTGTTGAGAACAAACAAGGTGGCGACCTCTTTTTCCCACTTCTTTATCTTCTCTTTGGTCTTGCATGGGAAGAGGGTACAATGGAATATGGTTTCATACCAATCAGAGCAATAAAATTTGTGAAATGTGATTAGAGCAGACATTTTCTAAGAGATACTGGTAAAAATGAGATGAGGCAAGAACCTAAGGTATATTGGCAGAAGATATGGTGGAAGATCTGCACAAATAATACATTGCAAAATATTTGACTACACAGCAAAATTTCCACCCATTATGCACCACTAAATCTAGACCATCAGCAGACCACAGAGTTTTATATTCATTGTGAATATGGTGTCTAAGTACAGCAACCAAGAATTTCTTCATCAACACCTCTCTTATTCATTGCTTGTTATAACCCATTGGCTTATATTGACCTCTATGCAAGCTGACCATCATCTGGTAATGTTCTTTGGTCATTTTATAAGCCATTCTTGGTTTACTCTTGGCTTTGTAGTGCAATGTTTCCATCATCTGGAATTTATTTGCTATGCTACTGTTAATATTTTTATCTGTGTCATCACCCTCTATGAAAATAGCACAACAAATGTGATAGTGGTGACCCATAATGAGTTGCACTGGAAGTGCTAGCTCATGAGACTGTGTATTTGCAATTCAGGCACAAGCAGATTGACCACATACCTGGACCACCCATACCACCTTCTAACCTGATATCCCATTGAGTTCCATAACCTATTGCATTGTTGAGGACAAACCAGGGCAAATCCTAGAAGTGTTGGTTAAAGTAAACTGACAACCTGGGGGTTAGTGACTTTCTGGCACATAAAATCTCAGACCTGGAAATACCAATATCACCAAAGCTCTTTCTATGCCAACTAGTCAACACAGAATGCATATGAGTGTGCAGGATCAATCCAAGTTGAACAGCAATTGAATCCTAATGAGTTGTAGTTACTGGGAAGATATTTGTAGACTGAAAATGTGGGTTTTTGAATTTTTCCTACCCATGTGACTAACATGCCAGAAAAGGATGGTAATATTACCATCAGAATGTTGGATTCTGATAAAATTGGTTTTGAGCATTCAGAAAATTTATTTGTCTGATCTAGTTTATATCTACTATACATCAATAGAGTAAAAATCAGTATAAACTGGCAATGAGAGCATATTGGGCCTGTGAGTGATCACTTTCCACAGGCCCATTAAAATCAATTTAAGGCTTTACCTAAAAGAGAATTGGTAAAGAGAAAATTTCTCAATCATTTTTTTCCTAGGGTTCACTAGGGGTGAAATATGGGCTTGGTGGGTATCTATCCAGGTGGCAATGTGCCAAACTCCAAAGGCCTTGATGCTTCCCATAGCATCCCCATGATCCCAAC
>JBBPRD010000665.1:0-11042 GCA_038092855.1 Boletus piedmontensis | reverse complement strand
AAGCGAAAGCGCAGGGAGCCGGAAGACGGGGATGCCACATACCCTGCCAAACGCCCACGTCATCCAAGATCTTCAGGGGTTGCCTCGGGGATACCGGGTACGCGTACTTTAAGCAGGGAAGAGGGTTCGCCTACGCTTTCGAATGCACACTCGGGAGCCTCACCCACTCTAGAGGCGGGACGAAGTGAGCTTGCTGAAGAGAAGAAACCTGAGCGGCGAACGACCCGCCCGCGGAGAGTCATCGCGCGACGGGACTCCACCGCGAGTGAGGACACGGCGACATCGGCTTCCCCCTCCGTGTCTGCAACCAACACTGCCGTGCGTCGGGTTGCGTCTAGTGGAGAGTCGATGGAGACGGACGAACCCACGGCGAAAGATGCCTTGAACGAGGCAGCCGCTCCTGGCGTTGAATCCAAAAAAGCAGAACCCGACGACACCCCTGTTTCTGAGCAAGAGAAAAGTTAGTGGCACAAATGCACACCTGACCGTCGCGAGTGGCAGCGTGTAGATGGGGCCGACACCGTCACTCTCGTTTCCATTCCCTTGTATCCGCACCATGGCTATTCCTCTCCTTCCAACGCGATCATCATTTATGTTGTATCTCATCCTAAAGCATTCTCTTTGGTTTTTTTCTGTACATCAGGATGTCCCCTACCAGAATGAAATTGAATACACGGGCTTAAATTCAGGGATGAAGCCGTTCACACGCCCGTGTCCCGTATCGTGCTATCAACGGGAGGACACGAAGTGTGTGTAGATTGATTGAACATTCATCTACCGAAATGAGTACCTGCGCCTCCGGTTCATGAAGATATGTTGTGATTTATATCCCGAGATGCGAAGGAAAGGGATAGTGGTGAGATGGATATACAATCTTGGCATCAAGTTGAATGTGAGGTTACTAATCGCCTCGGAGGTTCTCAATACACGACGGTGGGTTTGGAGATGAACCGAGTCTGTGGCTGTCAGATTGAGATGGTATGTGTGCGGCGGGAGAGCCGCTCGGTGGTAGTCTGGTGACCAGACAGTCAAATGAGGCGAGCTGTCGAGTCATTCGAGGGTCAGGTCAGCAGACTATGGCGGGACCGGTGCCGCAAAGACCGTTTGACAATCGGGGCGAATGGTTGTCAATGGGTCATAAAGTTTCTCTCAGAACGCCGTCTGATTGTTCTATTCTGGTCAGTTTGGAGTGGGAGCACTCGAGAGAACTTGTCATACGAGATCTCATCGATGGGTATTTGTGGCAAAATTAATGTTTGATATGCCGTAATTAATTGTTAAATAATATTAATAATATGGGAACGGGTGCAGATAACGTCATCGCGCCATGTCGCCATGCGGTATACACATCTTGAGTGGCCAGTTCGGACCGTGAGCTTGTTCGCAACTTCTTTCTTTGCAATGATCGGCTTGTCATGGGACTTTCCATCCCACCTATTTTATTCCCTTCCTTCCCCTCCCTTTCCCCCGACCCTCTCCCTCTCCCGCCCAACACATGGAGCAGGTCGCGTCTGCCGCCCCGGGTAGCCTCGAACCCTCTTCCCGCTCTATCGCATCTCGTTCAGACGCGTCTCTCGCTGGTCCGCATTCCCTTTTCTTCCTTTCTTTCGCGTCCCCTTACCCTCTCCAGGAAATGCCGTTCCCCTGGCAGGTGCTAACGACCAAGATGCCGGTCCTTTGGCTGAGCCAGTCAACGACGCGTTTGCTACAACGACTCCCGCTGGAGTTCCCGTAGTTCCCGTCCCCGTGACAGCATCCACTGAACCGGAACAGCCCTCACAGCCCGATCCGCCGCCCCCTCCTGCTCCACGCAAACCACCGCTCTACAAACGTCGCTGGTTCATCATCACCTCCGTCATAGGGAACTGCCTCGGCATTGCCTTGCTGTTCATCCTTTTGTTTCCGGTCGTCAGAGCCATCATCCAAGATGTTGTCAACAAAACCACCCTCGATGTCACAACGGCCGCCATAACCAACCCTGCCAATACTTCGTGAGTCTAGCCTCTTCCCTTCTGTATTGGCCCTTACACCCTTGTGTCGCAGTTTCCAATTGTTGATGCAAGGCACTGTACGTAAACCAAGTCCAGCTTCACTCTTCGAACGCTGACACGCTTCGTCAGGTCTCCCACACCGGCATATTTCCTGCAGTCATCTCCTTCCAGACCCCTATAAACGTCAGTTGGATCGACGGCTCCACAAAGGTTCCCCTTGGGTATATGCAGTTGTCCACTCTGTATGCTAGCAACGGACGTGCCACGATAAATGATACGACCACCTTCTACATCACAGACCAAAATGCTTTTGGTCGTTTCACGTCTGCCATGATCACTTCTCAAAATTTCACTTGGCAACTTGAGAACTACGATCTCACTGTCCAGGCAGAGAAATTCCCAACTGCTCACGGTATATCCTTCAACAAGATGATCACGATCAACGGCGAGTTCCATCTTGGTTCTCTCTACCCCTCTCTTATTGCATCCCCTGTAGGCACTAACAGTTTTGCCGGAAATGTTCAGTTGGAGGATCTACAGTTGCCTAGTGATAATCCTGCGGGCGGTATCAACTTTGTCACAGTCACGCAGCTTAACAATCCAAGGTTAGTTGCTTTCTGATCACACCAGAACAACAATTAAACGCTATCTTCAGTCCGTTCGCGCTCGATCTTGGAACAGTGGTTTTCGATCTTTCCTACCAAGGTGTCTATTTGGGTAGTGGTACCGGGCCAAACACCCATCTGGTATTATTGATTTCCCTTTGACACACAATGGACGCTTACACCCATCATCAGTCCCCAGGAAATAATAACATCACGCTCAGCGGCGTTCTTGTTCCACAAACCACAGCATCTAACCTCGCTGTGGTCTCTCAACTGTTCACTAATTTCCTCAACCATCAGAGTTCATCTGTCCTTGCAACTGGAAAGTCCACAATCCAATCCGACGGAACAGCGATATCTTGGCTCAGTCAGGGTATTGAAAGCCTTACGCTCACTGTCCCATTCCAATCTGCGGCGCCGATCAATCCAATTAGGTCTATTGACATCGGCAGTCTCGCACTCACCTTTACACCAGAGACTGCGTGGAATCCTCGGGCCGACAGCAACTCGGTTTATGCTTTTATGGGTAAAAATAAATGCATATTTTGATGAAAACTCACAAACGAGATGGAATATAGCACTTCCTTTCGGATTCAACGTATCCATTTCTGCGATTCAGAACCAGTTCAATATCGTGAAGAACGGTTCGAATGTCGTTGGGCTTTCTACGGTGCATTGAATGATGTGTCTGTTCATTGGCACTTGCTGATTTGCTCGACGTAGCCTCTCGGTGCTTCTACTTCATCCGTCAGTATATTGGGACCGACAGATACTCAGGGCCAGATCAACATCACCATTTTGGACGGGTTTCTCAACACGACGAACGCAGAGCATGGATCCTTCTCTGCATTCAGTAGGCCTAACCTCTTGTTTGCCAACGGCTCGCTCCTGATATCGTTTACTTCAAGACACGGAGCTTACGGATTCGCAGACAACCGAGTTTTTTATGGTAGGTAACTCGACTGCTGTAGCAAGCACCAGTCTCGGTCAAATCACGCTCGATCCCATCCAAGTCAATGTGACTACGAGTTTGACCGGTCTGCAAGGATTGAGAGGATTCACTACCATTGAGTCCGTAGACGTGTTGGGTGGTACCCAGCAAGCCCTGAATCTTGGCATCGTCGGTTGGTAATGCAAGCGCAACCCATAGCCTGTGCTCATTTCTCATCATAGTATCCATTGTCAACCCGTCGAACCTTCAGTTGGCCACAGGTGATTTGAGTAAGCTCTCCTAGACATCATCATGAGAGTTGCGAGTTTTACAGGTCCAATCAGCCCTTCAACTACAGAGAGGCGGTGCCGTTCTTGGTACCGCTCTGATGCCTAATCTGACACTGTACATGGGGAACAATTCATTCACCTCTACATCGGATTTTGAGGTGACTTGGATTTGTTTCCTTCGTTGGCGTGCACTTATGATGTGGTTCCCCAGCCAAACAACAGCCCTCAAGGAATGCAAACACTGAATGATTTCGTCGGTGGCACTGGTGAGCGATTTCTCGAAATGTTTGGTTTTGACTTCAACGGTGTCACAGACGTCGAACTTGCAATTTCTGGCTTCAGCGGCAGCACGCAGGTAGCCTCTTTATTGCCTGCTTTCGAGAGCGTGAATATCACCGCGACTCTACCTGGTTTGAAGTCGAGTTTGCTGTCTAGCGGTTCACTAGAGAGTAGGTCCCAATGGATTTTATTTCGCTGACTCCTAATCATATGTTAGTACTCTCAACAACCTTTCACCAGAACAATGTTAGCCAAGTTACTGTGGATCTTATCAATCCGTTCACAGCTGGCTTTGAAGTCACCCAGATCACCTCTTCTGTTGTGTCTCACGGACTTGCTCTAGGTACCATTCAGACAGCTACCAATTTTTCCGCTGCTGGAAAGTCAACGACGACATCCCCTCCTCTCAGCCTCAACATGAACTCTGACCCTCCGACGTTGTTTACTCTTACCCGTGTTCTTTCCGTGCAGGCTGGCCTTGACCCGGCACCCTTGGACGGCATTGTGGCGTTGGGTGGATACTCCTATGTCACAGCCACGAACGCAGACTCGACTCCAGTCAGCCGTAGGAGCAATATCTATACGTACGGGCATTCGTTAGTTTTATTTCTGGCGCTGAACGAGTTTTTCCAGTGGTTTCGACCTACCCTCCTTCATCGACACGGCTTTCAAGCAGTTGCGCTCTGATGTTCAGCTGTCTGCAAAACTTACGATTGGTACGTTGTTATTCTACTTACCATTCTAGGATTCCTGATCCTTGCATTTAGGCGAATATGTGACAACTCTGAATTACACTCAACTCAGCGTTCCAATTGCGACAGACAGTAGCCTGAATCTCATCTTACCTGTGTTGGCACAACCCATTGTGCAGAAGATTGTATCGGGATCTGTGCTTGGGTGCGCATAATACTCATTAAATGATTTTTCATTGAGCTCAGGGCTCAATAGTGTCGACACCGTCATCATAACGAATCCCCTGGAAGCCTCATTCGGTAATCAAGGCTCCGCCGTAATCCAGACCCACTTAGCTAAATTACTGCTTAGGAACTCAACTAAACGGAAGCATCACTAACGCAGGACCTTGTGAGACCATTGCTCTGTGTAAGCGAATACTGTATATATATGTACTGACACCTCTTCAGTTGATGCCACTATCTCCTTTGGCGGTGGTTTGACCGTTTTTTGGAATGGCCAGGCTCTCGGAACGATGCATATGAACGATGTCAATGTTGTGGCCGATGTTGGGGCTACACTCAATGTCCAGACTACCTTTGAAGTGGCGGACGTCAATGTGCTCGCGAGCTTTACTAAGGTTTTGCTTAACGAAGAGTCGTTTCAATGGGAAATCTCTGGGGAAAATCTCACTGGTGAGGGTCGATTTGGTCGCAGATGAGTATGCACTCATCTATTCGAGTAGTTAGCGCACTCGGTATGTCCTTCCAAGTTGTTGAAAACGAAACCTCCTTCAACCCGGTGTTGCAGGCATCCAGGTTCCGGGGATTTCATTACCATCCAAGGTGGTCACTCTCAAGGGGTTCAATGGATTGCAAAATGGTGTCACGATCAACTCGTTTGACTTACCCGCCGATGACCCCTCGGGTGGCATCCAACTGACGATCCAATCCACAGTGACAAACGTGAGTAAATGCAAGCCGTCAGTTACCCTGCAGCTAACTTTAGCACACTGTAGCCTTCGCAAGTCGGCATCGAGTTGAGTTCCATCGCTTTCAATACCTATGCTAGCGGGATCAAGATTGCTCCCGTATCGTCGTCATCGGCCGTTACACTCGCTCCACTGTCCACATCGTCACTGCCTCTCACCGGTCGGCTCATCCCGCAGAACACCGCTGAAGGTTTGGCTGTTGTATCCGCGATTTTCAATAACTTTATTCAGGGAAAGGACAGCCAAGTTACAGTCCAAGGAGCAAGTGCTGGTCCGAATGATGTAAGATTGAGAACAATACTACTTTGCATGTTGCTGAGGTCTATCAAGGTCACATGGCTCAATGAGGGAATACAAACTCTCCAAGTTGTGACTTCATTACCCAACCAGGGCAAACTCAATATCATCCAGTCAATCGCCTTGGAGCAAATGGAGTTACTGTTCACGGAAGCCACAGCGTACGATCCGGTGTCAAGTAGCAATGCAACCACCGCCGCTTTCAGTCTCCCATTCGCTTTTCCCGTCGATATCACGTCGTTGTCACAGAACATCACGGTTGGCTTCAACGGACAATCGTTCGCTGAGCTTGTCATTCCCGAAGCTCAAAGCACCACCGATGTGCAGTCTCGTATCATTTACCTGACCTTTTCGGACGTACCTTTCGCCGTTTTCGCAGATCAGCATTCCGTTTTTGACAACTTCGTCGCCGCGACTACCCTCGGGAACGTGCAAACCCTTGCCCTATCGGGAGCTGCTAATGCAGCCGCCTCCACTGCTGTCGGGGTCTTGTCGCTATCAGACATCGAATTCTCCGTCGATTCTTCCATTGCCGGTCTGCAGGGACTCGCGGCTAAAACAGTTACTGTGGTCAATCTGGATGTCAATCATGGGTATTCTGACTACCTCCTGATCACAGTTGACACAACTCTCTACAACCCTAGGTGAGCAATTAAGGTGTTGTCTAATGTTCCACATTGATAAGTGCCGTCGTCGTCCAGCAATCTGACAATCGGTAACATCTCGCGCGTCTTTTCCAAGTAAACCACTTATCTTATTTTCAGGTACGGGAGATGTTTCCTTCGCCCTGCAATTTGAGTGAGTGCGTTCAACTTCTTGTTTCCCGATCTTGTTGACCGTACAACCAGGGGCGAAACGATTGGGTCTGCCGATCTGGTGAGGGCTTTAGATTCACATTTGTATCAGTTGCCTTAATCCCTTTGTGCAGAGTAACATGGTCATTCAGCCTGGTTCTGTTAATTACCCAACCGGTAAGGACATTTTACAAGATAATCGCCTTGCCACTCACGGACGTTGCCACACTAGACGTGCTGTATTCGCCGCAGAGTAGTTCTCAGACTGTTGCGGGCCAGACAATGTTGGAGAACTATCTTCAAGGGATCGATTCAAACACGGTTATCCTTGGGACATCCAGCTCTACTCCGATCGGATCTTTGCAGCTTGCGCTGTCACAGATTAAACTCTCCCCTGTCACCATTCCTGCGTTGCAACAGAACCTCATCAATACTGCCACACTGGAATTCCCGACCGACATCGTGAAGACAGGAGTCGCCTCCACGTCTTTCACTCTTGCAAATCCCTTTACAGCAAGCATTAACCTGCTTAAAGTAACGGCTATGGCTACATTCCAGAATTTGACTGTCGGCACTATCAATAACGTTGATCTATCGTCAAATCCGATCCATGCGGGTGGTCACAGCAACATTACATCGCCAGCTCTTCCCTTCAATTTCAATCTGGATCCCTTGACGATTATCGAGCTGATTTCCATTTCGGCGCAAGAGCATAATGTGGATCTGGGTCCATTGTCGCAGCTGTTCCAGCTGGTTTTTGATAACCCTAATTTCCGTCCACCTGTGGGTACCTCGAGTTGTAGTCTTGTACGCATTGATGCTTACTGGTCGTCCTAGGTCCACACTTCGGTTGATACTAGTGCCCCAACATGCGTTAGGTAAGCAACATGTCGATGCCGGAGTGTCCTCATTTTTTCTGTGCAGCGGGAACCAATTTGATTTCAATGACGCTATCCTTAACGCCTTGAAAGGCCTCCAAGTTGATCTGGCAATTGTCTCCTCGTTGAAATTGGACGACTGTAAGTTATTTATCCGCTTGGCTCTTCGGATTCTCATGTTTTGTTACAGATGCGACGAGTCTGTCATTCTTGCAGAAAGGAGTGACAGCGATAGTAGGAGCAATCATCCTTCTACACAACATACACTTACCTTGATGTTCCCCAGACTGATCAGACTGCTCTGTATCTTATCGGAGCCGTTGCTGCACCAGTAGCGCAAGATCTGGTGAATGGTGCTGTCCTTGCTTTCTCCCAGGCCAACATCACGTACGTCTCCTTTCCACAGTTAGTTTTACGATCGCTTACCGCTGCATAGGAACATCTCTAATAACGGTTTTGATCTGGCTCTCCAGGGCTCCTTGACGAACATTGGGCCACTTGATGCGTTGATTGAATTTGTTGATCCGGTCACGTATGTGGAGTACATTTATTACGAGTACACAACTAACGGCCACTTTAGCGTAAATTGGCAAGGCAATGATATTGCAACCATTTCGCTTCCTCCTAGTGAGTTGTGTTGCACGTGTTCCTCTTCGGATTTCATTCAAGCGTGACTTACAGTCTGTGCTGCCGCCAACACTGGCGTTCCAAATTATGCCGCGCAAGGAACGCTGGTCATCACCGACCAGACACAGTAGGTCATTTCGCAATGCCCGCTCTCACTATGCCGAAATTCTCTGCAGATTCACCTCGTTTGCCACCTACTTGCTCCACAACCCAGACTTTGACTGGACCATCTCTACGTCCACCCTTCGGGTGACCGCTCTCGGCACGATCTTTGACAACGTGTCCTTGACGAAGACCATCACGCTGAAAGCCTTTAATAACTTGCCTGGAGTGACCATCAGTAATTTCCAGCTTCCATCCGATGATCCAGCTGGAGGTATCACGATTAGCACCGATTCACTCATCCCGTCACCCGCCCGTACGTTTTGCCGTAATGGCTTTTTATCCCTCTCTTGATGCTTTTCGCAGAGCTCGGTATTGACTTGGGCACTGTCACATTCCAAGCGTACTTCAACAATATCCTGGTGGGACGTGAGCTGTTCTATTTCCTGAATTTAATACATGATTTTAGAGGAATTGTTCTTTAGCATTGACTGCCACAGACCTTGTATTGCCTCCCGAAGGACAAGTGACCTCACATCTCGCGGGTCGCATGATTCCTCAGAGTGGCAATGGCCTAAATGTAATCGGCCAGCTGTTCTCGGAGTATCTTGCAGCGGACAATATTACACTAAGTGTTACTGGAGAATCAGTTCAACCGAGGGGAGCAAGTTCGCCCGTCACCTGGTTGAGCGATGCATTCCACACCCTCACTCTTGCAGTCACTCTTCCTGGCCAGAAATTTAATGTGAGTGTTGCAGCGAGAAGGCAGTTTCCCTCGATCGTTCAGCTTTCGAACAGATCATCCAATCTATTGCGTTGACGGACCTCAGCCTGGTCATGGAAACTCAGCAAGAAGCGTTTGCTCCGTTGTCAGGTTCGAACAATACTGTAGCAGAGTACAAGAATCCCTTCAGTTTCTCGCTGCAAGTCATTCAATCCGCAGTCAATATGACTCTTGGTGCAGGAGGTGCATCTGCTGCATCAGTCAGTCCGTTGATATTTCCAATGACGATACGGCTGACATTCAAATTTAGCTTAACCTCCCATTGTCGAATACCGTCGGAGGCGTCTCCACTGGAAATCTTGCGTCCCTTCCCATCAGCTTCCATAATGTTCCCCTTGTATCGCTCAATGATGTTGCATTCGAGGCTATGTTTGCTGAAGTTACTGATAAGAGTTCCGCGACCTTCGGCCTCAGTGGTACCGCCGACGTGACAGCAAAGACATCCATTGGTAATGTGCCTATCTCAGGCATTCCGTTCGATGTTAGCTCCACCTTGCAAGGTAGCTAAATCGTTCTACAATCGACACCATTTATCTCATCACGTCCAATACAGGCATCAACTCTTTCGGAGGCACAGCTGCCATCAGCAACGTGAGCATCACGGGCAGTGGTGGCACTAATGGTGACCAGTATATCATTTCGCCGCTCACCGCGGTGATAAATAACCCTTCGAATACCTCACTTTCAACGGTGGATATCGCTCTTCCCGCGTACTACGAAAACGTGATGATCGGGCGCGCTGCATTCAATGTAAGCGAATGTCTCGCACAAGGTTCTTCCGTCCTGAACAGAGTTTTGCTCAGACGTTCAACTTGGTGCCCGGCGAAAACACCATGGCCGGGGAGTTCCAGTATGAACCTGCTGATGCGAACGACACGGTTGCCGAATCATTCTTGACAAGCTTCGTGCAGTCCGGGAATGTTCTTCCTTTGACCGTGCAAGGAGACGGCGCTAGTTCCCCCTTCACTTTGCTGAATTCGGCTCTTCAGGGAGTGACACTTCGGACCAGCGTAACCGGTGACCATAGTAAACGACGATCTATACATGTGAACTGACATTCCCTCAAGGATTGAACGTGCCGCCTATTATTACCCATTTATACGTCACCGTTTCCCTGGACACCCTGGTCACGAACGAAGTCCAGCTGAGCTTCGACGTGAGGGCCCATTCATTAGTAGTACATGCTAACCACTAATCAACGCACAAATCAGATCTACAATCCTCTGGGGGCGGATCTCGTCATTGAATACGTCCAAGCGGATGGTCTCATCAACGGAGAAATATATGCTCACTTTGACCAGGCATTCAGCAACTTCGTCATCCTGCCGGGTCAGACGGCAAACAGCGGCACATTCTCACACGTGGTTCTTACACAGGGTGTATATGCATCTCTGGGAATCATCACATTAGGGTACATGGACGTTCAAGCCGTTTCGACCACACGGTATGTTGGATTCGTGTCTGACATTCTACCAACAAAATTTACTTACCGAAAAATTGACAGTATCGCCATGAATGGGTACCAGATTCCATGGCTGCACGTTAATCAGATGCATGTTCCGGCAGATTATTCTTACGACCTTCTCTCCCTCGCCGATTTATCTTTGGCAGCTCATTCAATTACTCCTTCCTCCTCTACCTCCAGCGCTAACAAGACAGCCACTTCGTCATCCACATCTACATCTGCGCAAGCCGCCGCCCCATCTTCCACCAGTGCTGGAAACAACTCGACACATGGCTGAAATGTTATAGTAAAGTAACTTGCACATATTCCCACGATGCTTGGGGGGGGGGGGGGGCC
>JBBPRD010000664.1:0-11055 GCA_038092855.1 Boletus piedmontensis | reverse complement strand
CCACGAAGAAGGGTGAGGCTGTCCTAGGAGAATGAAATTTGTGCTGTCCAGATCCGTGCCGGATCGCAGGTGAGGGGCGTGCAAGCAAGCATCCTCCTTCCAGCTCGTTGGGGACGTGTTGACTTGCACTTATTTTCCGCTCTGCGTGATATACCTGTGGTTTCCACGTTACGTTACCGATACTTTTTTCCACCGTTCAACTGGAACGAAATTTCCGTCGAGGAACTTCATTAAAGAGGGGTGCAGCCTGGGACACTTCTGGATTGGAGATAGGGTGCTTGTCTGAACGGGTCGGCAACTGGCTGTCGTAAGGGACCGTAAGGTCACGCAGGCCCGGTCACGGTTTGATTCAACAACTCAACGTTTAGGTAGGGGTTGACGGCCAAGGTGGGCAGTGAGTAATCGAGTACTGTGCGATGTCACCTACTCACTGATTCGAAGAAAAGCTGAGGTTGAGGGTCTAAGTAGTTGTACTAGTTGGTCCCACTGAAGCGAGCCATACCGTGATGCAGAATAGCCAAGATCTATGACAGCGGAGCGATCCTGATCAAGATCCACTGGTAGGCGTCTATTGTTCTGTGTTAACGGAACGATGTTTAATTTTTGACTGAGCCACCGGGCATCATCTGTTCAGCCCCCAGCATAAGGACGACCACATCAAGCTGCGGATTCAGATCCAATAAACGGGGAAGGCTCATTTGGCACTAGCAGGCTCGGATCGAGAAAACGCTGCTTGCGAGTGTCCAGACCGACTTACAGTTTGTCATGTCCCGGATGCGGTAATATCGCATGCGTTATATACGTAGCTATTTATCATCAAAGATCTATCTTGAGAACTCCTAACTGGATCCCTTATACTGTTGACTCACTTGTGGAGCGCTCAGTCCCCGATGCGACACTTGACATTGCGCACGCTCCACCTCGGATGCTGAGTTTGCCATCGGACTATTGAATGCTAGTTATGACCCCTGGGCCATAGAGAAAAAACTCCTCGAGGTCGGGTCCTAAATTCTGATGACGTACATAGCCAATATGATTAGAGGCATGTACTCGATATATTTCTAAATTTCTTCAATTTTATTGTCTTCGTCGTCGAAGTCTTCATGCACCTCTACTGAAGTGGCTGTCGAGCCAATTCGGTCGTCAGCAGTCTCAGGGCCCTCTGCACCCTTTATGAGTTGCACCAGACGCTCAATGTGTTCAGACACCTTGACCATGGACCAGAGTCTCAGGAATAGTCTCATTGCACAGAAGATTATGGCGTACCTCGTCAACCGTCTCCTCTAAGTGTGTTGTGCGGATGACTTGATATACACCGTTGGTTCGCAAGAAGTCGCGACCCCAACGTGTGGTGCATAACAAGAGTAACGTTTCAATATGGGTCAGGCGCAGCACTGAATCTGGCTCCCTCTTTTTGGTTGGAGGCAGAAATTGCAAAGCAGGGGGTAGTTTTTCTTGATCCTGGAAATGAGTAATTAGGAGGTACAATATGCATCTACGCGGCGCGAACTTGCCTCAAGATCTAGTTCTTCTGGACCAGCCAGCGGAAGCAGAATGTACGGCAATGCATCGATGCCTAATGCAACTGTAGTGGACGGCGGTACAGCGACTTCGTCCGTATCGGGAGATAATATAGCTCGATGTGCGGAGGCATGAAAAGCGCAGTTTCTGTGGATAACGAAAGTGTGTAAGCTAGATGAAGGGTCGGCGCTCAAACCTACTTTATCGTAGAAGCCACGCCACCTCTCCGAATCAGATCTTTATGTTCAGTGAATGGCACGATCTTGGAAAGTGGATATTCGAGTGCACTCTCAAGCTTCATCACATCGCCAGGTCTTGGAGTCACAAAGAAGAGCCTTCCTGTATGTGACTGCAATATTGCAAGCGCCATATGAGATAGTGGCGGCACAAGAAATGAACACTCCGTAATTACTTACTGCACTGATATTAGCAAACACGCTCGATAAGAAATGAAGACCCCCTTTTCGTGTTCGCTCTGAGTTGAGATCGGAATTCAAGGATGCTCCTTGGACGAACGCGTCAACAAGAAGTGGCAATGCTTGAACTTGCTGGGGGTCTATCGAAGGGTACGGCACAGGAGCGGAACACGTGCCCGACCTCGATTGTATTGGATGGTATGAAATAGGGGAGGTAGTCGAAATCAATGGGACAACCTGGATCTGCAAAGATAATAGAGCAGCACATGCTGAAGACGAGCTGGTGAGATTTGATAAGAGCATTGATGCCAGATCTGCGAGAATTGCATCTGGATTCTGCCAGTAATGATGGGTATCCGCACAGTCGAGAAAAAGGGGTGCGACGTACTAAGATATACGATACTATGAACGCAAGGAAGGAAGGATCGGTTAAGAAAGAGACAAGAAGTGGTGAATCCGAGAGATTCACGAGTGCACGAAAGGCATCGTGCGCGACAGCCTGTGATCAGCGTCATACGAATGTTCTAACTCACACATAGAGGCTCAAACCAGCTGGTCTCGACAAAGCAGCTTCAAATCGCGGATGATATCCGTCTCTTGGGGTTTCTGTAAACCACTCCCTCCCAGGAGTCCCTGGAAGAAGAAACCCCGATAAGGGGATCCTTCTGGAGTCTGGGAAAGAAGGTTGGATAGCGCTATTTGGCGCACTGAGAGGTTTCTATCCCTCAGAAATGGCAGCAGCTACTATGACCGTCAGTCCTGTGTTATAACACATTTGTTTTATGAGACTGGCCTCTTTAAGCTGGTTTTCCATGATCTCACCACGTCCACATTATTTTCCCGCGAGTGCTTAGCGCGCCTTTGTCGCTTACATAATCCACCGGATGTGCATCACTGTTGTTGTCGCTGTTAATTAGCCCACGAGCATTCGCTCCTCGGCGTCGAGCTCGTGGTTAGTCAAGTCTCAAAGGTTTACAGCCGCGCTGCGTTCGCGACAGCGGAACTCGAAGGTGTCGTTCTATGTAAAGCTCGGTATTGGCGACACGACGACTTGAACGCCGGCATGACGGGCTACAATATTACGCGCTCTGCAGAAGAGCTATTAGACAAGTATGAGTCTGATCCACCGTCATTCTCTATCCACCTCTATCCGGAATACTGGACACTTAACAATGGCCCAAAGTTTCTCTACAACAATCCTGTCGCGGTAAGCCCGGATTGATTCTGTATTTCCTCGTTAATCAACATCCATGTCTAGTCCCTGTTGGATGATGTACGAGCACACCGCATACCAGTGGACTATCTGGAGCTGTTTGATTTCGCCCACGTGCCCTTCTATGATGGTATGTCATAAGATGTGGACGATCTTGCCGAGCCGACTCGAGTTCATGCCACCAGGTTGCATGTTGGTAGAACTTCTTGACTATCGCCCAAAGAGAGCAAAGGACCCACCGTTAGAGAAACCCGAGAGGAGTCGCGTGATACTTCATCCCAACGATGAAACACTATGGGCAGACTTATGTCTGATGAATCAGCGAACGGGCTCCAAACTCGCGGATCCCCAGGTGCTCGAGGTGGAGGCCCAAATATTGGTGTGCATCGTCCATTCAATTGTTTGCAGAACTGACTTGGTTTCTCCAGTTGCACACATCCCCTCCTCTTTGCTTGGATCCTGATCCCCACCTCACCCGCATTGCCAATCACACACTTAGAGTGTCCACACCGTCCATTCCAGTATCCTTGAAGCGGAAGATTGCTGCGATCACACAGGAGGAGGACGAGTCGGAGAAGGCAAGACGTGCTAAGATTATACAATTCATGAACCCAAGATTGAACCGCTCGCATGTCCCCAAGTATGTCGATTGTTGAATTTTCCTTTGCGAGTTGATGGACTAACGATGTTAGCTACCCGATATTGGACGTTATGAAACGGGTGAGAGAAGTACGCCAGGCAGAGGCCCAGGCAATGCTAGCAAAGGCGATAGCAAACCCGCCTAACCGTTCAACTCCTGTACCTACCCCTCAGCCTACTGCCGCTCAACAGTCACATACCGCCCCAGCCCAAGCATCCGCTGCTACTTCACAACCTCCCACCAATACCTCAAAGCCGAGACAAGTCAAGAAGGAACCTGGGGGAAGTTCGTACCCAAACACGCCCGAAAACCCGCGATCAACCGCGACTCCCGCTCCTCATCCTGCAGTCAATCAACTTCAGACTCAGCCGCCCATAAGATCTCCTCCCGTACATGCTCGCTCACCCGCCCCTCTGAATACGTCATTTCAACCACACCCAGTCAGTACACCGATCGCTACTGGTTCACCTGCACAGCGTGGCTATACCCAGTCTCCTCGTCCACCTTCATCCCAAGCCCCTCACCCACATTCTTCCCCTCTCGCCCCCGGTTCACAGCTTCCTACGTCTGATCATCGTGCAAATCCTACCGGAGGCCACTTCATCCAGGTGGCACCTAGTACCGCTCAATCCAAACCTTCAACACCCCAGCATGGTTATTCAACCCAAGTTCCTCTACCACCCCAACAAACGGCCACCCAGCCTCATCCTCAACCAGCGCCACAGCCCCCCGCGCCATCTCCGCAAACGCACACTGCACATCCAAATATCGGCATGCAGTACTATCCCCACATGCACCTACAAAGAATGAGCCAGGCGGCTCAAGCCCAAGCTCAAGCCCACGCTCAGGCTCAAACTCAGGTCCAAGCCCAGAATCAGTTACCAACCCAAATGAGTCAAGCTGCTCAGCATCCCCCCATGCCCGCTCAGTATAACTTCGCGCAGTTCCGACCTATGAATGCACAAGGAAACCCCCATCAACAGGTCGCACCGCATATACCACAGAACCAACAACAGAACATGGGTACCCAGAGTCAGGTGATGGACAGCCAGCAGCAAATGATGGCACAATATGCCATGTATGGCTACCCGGTTGGCTATGGGATGGCAGCTGGTGGTAGGTTTCAGGCTCAGTACGCTTGGGCTGCCAGTGGAATGGGACGCGTCCCTAATGGTCAGACGCCGGGGATGCAACCTGGGCACCCCCAGATGGCATTGGCTCAGGGGAAGGCTGCGCAGGCAGGTGTACAGGGTCGGTGAGATGGATTAGATTCCACTGGTATATCGAACAACTTTTACCTTTGATTTGACCTTTGTAGTTGGGATGTACCATTGGGTCACTGTATCTTTTTTTTCGCATCCAGCGCCTCGGAGCAGATGTGTAGCAGTGTAGTTGGATTCGCTGATCAGCCAAGATAAGAAGGTTACTAGATCTATTAAAGCTTTGCTAATGCTGATCGCGCTCTTGATCACTAACCATGTCTGAGCCAATTGGTACGCCACGCTGATGCCGTAGATCAGGGCGCTGACTATCCTTGAAAGCTTTGTTGTCCGTCTATGACAAAACTGGGCTGGTTAAACTCGCAGAGGGCCTCAGTGCAGCAGGTGTCCAACTCCTCGGTTCAGGAGGCACCGCAAAGAAGATCAGAGAGGCAAACATCCAAATCGAGCGCGTCCTTTACTCCCATCACCTCCATAGACGTTCTAAACGTGTGTGTTCAGGGATGTCTCCAGCATCACCAAGGCGCCCGAAATGCTAGGTGGGCGCGTGAAGACGCTCCATCCTGCCGTTCACGGAGGTAACCGTCCCTTCTCGCGATCCCCGTCCGGTCTCAGATACCCTTTACATCACAAGGTATTCTCGCACGTGCGATTCCGTCCGACGAGCGTGACTTGGCAGACCAATCCATCTCCAAGATTGCCATCGTCGTCTGCAATCTCTATCCCTTTTCCGCTACGATCTCAAAACCTGGTTGTACGCTCGCGGAAGCCGTCGAAGAGATCGATATCGGGGGTGTCACCCTTCTCAGAGCGGCAGCCAAGAACCACGAGCGGGTGTGTGTGTTGTCTGATCCGGCGGATTACGACGCATTCTTGGAGGCATGGAGCGAGGGCGACGTGAGTCAAGCGCTGCGGAACCGTCTCGCGCTCAAGGCGTTCGAGATGACCGCCAAGTACGACGACGCGATCAGTGGCTACTTTAGAGAGCAATATGCATCGTCGCCCGAGAGTCACCCGTTGCAGAGAATGGTACTGCGATATGGCGCCAATCCACATCAAAAACCGGCCCAAGCGTTTGTGACTGAGGGTGAATTGCCTTTCAAGGGTATGTGACTCGCGTGTTCTCATTGGCCGCTGGTGCACGTCTCACGTTGTCGACCTAGTTTTATGTGGGTCACCTGGGTACATTAATCTCCTGGACGCACTCAACTCGTATGCGTTGGTGAAGGAGCTTCAGGAGGCATTGAACCTCCCTGCGGCTGCTTCGTTCAAGCACGTTTCTCCCGCGGGTGCTGCAGTGGGTATCGAGTTGGATGAGACCGAAAAACAGGTGTATGGAGTTGAAGATCTGAAAGAGCCTCTTACGGCACTCGCTTGTGCATACGCCCGGGCACGAGGTCAGTGTCTCGAACGGAAAGGGACATTGTTGCAGATCTGACTGACGTTGACGTAGGTGCGGATCGGATGTCCTCGTTTGGCGATTTCATTGCGCTGTCTGTGCCATGCGACCTCGCTACTGCAAAGATCATCTCCAGGGAGGTCTCCGATGGCGTGATCGCCCCTGGCTATGCACCAGAAGCGCTCGACGTACTGAGGAAGAAAAAGTCTGGCAAATACTGTGTTCTCGAGGTGACCTCTGCCTCTCCGTCTTCGTCTCTTCCTGCGTCGTTGATCCGGCGAACAGATGGACCCCACTTACACGCCTCCCGAAGTCGAAACGCGTCAAGTGTATGGTATCAGCTTACAACAACGCAGGAACGACGCCAAGATTGACGCAACGCTCTTTTCCAACATTGTCACCGAGAACAAAGAGGCAAGTCCCATTGCATCCTACACGTGTTATTGACCCACACGACGACGGACGGACAACACAGCTCCCCTCCCAAGCACTGACAGATCTGCTCGTTGCGACGCTCGCACTGAAATACACTCAGTCCAACAGCGTTGCGTATGCTAAAAGCGGTGCCATCGTCGGTCTGGGAGCTGGTCAACAGTCCCGCATCCATTGTACCCGGCTCGCGGGGGGTAAAGCGGACCTTTGGTGGCGCCGTCATCACCCGCGTGTCCTCGCGCTCCCGTTCAAGAAAGGCGTCAAACGCGCTGAGAAAGCGAACGCGATCGACTTGTTCGTGAGCGGAGAGATCCTCGAGGGTGGTGAGAAGGCACAGTGGGAAGACCAGTTCGAGACCGTGCCTGCGGCGTTGACCGAAGAAGAGCTGAAGACGTGGGCGGGCCAGCTGGATGGGGTGGCGTGCTCGAGCGATGCGTTCTTCCCCTTTTCTGACAATGTTCACCGGGCAAGGAAGAGCGGTGTGAGGTACCTCGCTGCGCCGAGCGGAAGTGTGATGGACGCCGAGTGTATCAAGGCGGCGGACGAACACGGGATGGTGTTCTGTCATACGTCTCTAAGGCTTTTCCATCATTGATTAGCCAGGGAGAGGAATGGGAGAGGAATTATGTCTATGTATTAGTCGATCTCGGTTAGTTCGTGTTCATGAATTCAAGCGTTGTACAGTATATGTTTCCTTCCATATAAACATCCAATTCTCAAATACTTGAGCATGGGATGGTAAAAACTGGGAAGTTGTGACTACAGTATGTACCAATTGATGAGGTACACGATTTCAAGCATTTGTGTTCCCCTCCATTCACACATACAAGTATACCATATTCCGGTGCTCTCATACACAAATACTATACAGGCAATGGGTTGATTCACATAACAAAAAGTCTACAAGTGTTTCGCGAAGAACTGGACGGCCGCCTTGAACGCGCCCTCTTTTCCAGCCTTGACCTCGTGTTTCGACAAGTCTCCACGGACAGCAAAACCGTGCACACAGCCTGGGAAGTACTCCCTCCGGTACAGTGCTGAGGTCGTGGAGCCTCCGCCGAGGATGGCATCTGCTTGAGCCTGGGCCGCGATAGGGAACATCTCGTCCGTCTCACAAGAGTTGATAAGGAGGGGGATGCCCGTCTTTTTAAACGTCTGTCAAGATGTGGCACAATGGGGATCATGGTACGTGGATTACACTCATAAAGGGACGACCGACCTCGAGGTCCTCGGGAATGTTAAGGAGAGAGGGGTGTGAGACGGCAGCGACCTTGATGACTCCGTCGAATGCGAGATCAAAGGTGTAGCGACCTGGTAGGAGCCATCACGTCCCTCAGCAACGCATGCGTTCGAAACCTGATTGGCAGCCTTGCTGACTCACCGCCGAAGCAGTAACCCGTGGCGGCAAACTGCGTCACGCCTCGCTCCTTGAGGGCGGCGATGACC
This sequence comes from Boletus piedmontensis, assembly GCA_038092855.1. Lineage (NCBI taxonomy): Eukaryota > Fungi > Basidiomycota > Agaricomycetes > Boletales > Boletaceae > Boletus > Boletus piedmontensis. The sequence continues at coordinate 2,768 of JBBPRD010000664.1, read as the reverse complement.
TTGTTGAGCGGCGGACGGGTGACATCTTGGCCGTGTTCGGCGAGCCAACCGGCCAAGGTAAGTTTGCCATTCTGTCCACGAAGATGAAGATAAGTGTGGGTGAATCGATCGCAAATGGGCATGCATGCGCGGATAGAACTCACGCTGAACCCATCAGGCTCGGCAGCGCCGCCGTTGAGGTAGTCGATGGCGTAGACCTATCAAGTGGGTGGGGTTAGAAGGATGGCCACCGCTATGAATGGATGTCGTCTACCTTGAACCCGTTTCTGGCAAAGTCGTCTGCAAGCAACTACGATTCATCCGTCAGTCAGCGTTTCGGAACCGTCGATATGAAGAGGTATGGACACGCCTGGGCATTGATAAGTTCGATACCGAAGACGTCGGGCAGGTAGAGGATGGCCTTGTCCTTGGGGTAGTCGACGGTGGGTGTTGCGACATAGGTCCTGACGCCGTCGATGACCTCGAATTTGCCTGTGGCGAAAAGGACATGAGATCGGGCGCTATGAAAATGCGTTTCTCATGACACACCCTCGGGGGTACCCTCGTGACGAACGCCTGCCAGTGTATGGTTAGATCGCATTGATGACGCATCGCTTGAACGTACCTGAGATGCAATGGCTGCAGAGAGACATGCTGATGGGGGTAGTATGTATTGCGCTGGGTCGATATGTCACACCGAGTTCGCTTGTCTTTATATACTCTGCGTGGTGGACCTTTTTAGATAGCTGCGGGTCGAACGTGCCGAAGTGCTGAGTAACCGCTGTCTGCCGGATTTGTCTGAGTTCGCTGTTCATCGGCGCCGCTCTCAAGCGCTTCAAGACTCCCCACGGCAGCCTCGACATGTGTCTGTGTCGCGCCTCAGCAGGGATACTCTGCATGGTGCATGCTACGACCAATCGACCCATGTTGCGAGATAGATTTTGTAAGTGATGCGTAGCGTAGTGGGCGTTGAATAGGGCGTGTGCTTATTGGCCAGGTGGGTATATCGTATTTCTGACTGGAACCCATGTGAAGCGATCTTTACTAACCCGTATTTGCGTAACAGACCGTGGTATCGCGGTGCATCGCCTGCGTCGGCGTCATACCGTATCGAGTGCTGGATGTCTGATGCTCCGATCAAAAAAAAAAAGATTTGAGACTTGCGCCTGTCCAAATCCATTGACAAGCTGTAATTACGCGTTTGTCAGGTACATTCCAAGCTGAAGGTTAAAATCCATGGGATCGCTATACCTCGCGATGACTAGGCATGTATGACGAGTACTCACTTGATGTTGTTTGATAATGTTGAATCCTAAAGGTGCTGACCTAACTCTATGAACCTCATTGCAATTGATTACGACCCTGGATCCACTTATATACCGTTACGATACATTAGGTATGTAGAATGTGGAACGTGCCCCAGGAGCAATTGGTCTGCCTTTCGCCATGTCCCACGCAATCACTTCTTATATTCACTCTGCACATCATCGACCTCGCCCTCACCGTCCATGCTCAAAAGATCTCAAGATATTCGCAAGCCAAAATCGTCCACTAGAGCAACATGATTGCCCCCGTCTGCGACCCCAGCGCAATCCGCCCCGTAAATTCCGAAATTGCACATTTCGTCACTTCATCTTAAAATAATAATAATAAAACGCGTCCCCGTCATTTCTCGACGTACAAGACAATCCCAAGGATCAGAAAACACAACCCACTCACCACCGGAATCCCGCGACGGTACGACCGACACGAGCTGTGCGTCAAAGTAGGGTGAGCGCTCTTCCTGCACGCCGTTCGGGTCGAACGGGCGTTGAGATGGGTGGGTGGTGAACGCGACGATGTGGCGATCGCCGTCCCACTTGGGTTTGAGGACCCACACGCCACGGAGTCCAGTCATTCCCAAGTCCCACGAAGATATATGCCGATCGGTGTATCCGCCGTTGAAGCTGAGTAGTCTGTCCGACAAGGAGGGCTCGGGTGTCATCCGCAGGTGGACTAGATAGTGAAATATCCCCTGATTATGATCTTTCGCGAGCGCACAGATAGAGTAGACGTCGCCAGATGGGGAACGACTACAGCGTACGTGGGAGAGGGATATTCTCATGGCGAATCCCATGATTATCAGTGGGTGACAGAGAACAGGCAAGGGTCGTCCAGTCACGAGTTCTGGCTTCAAGAACTGGAGGGGGACGGGGTACGCATCGATGGACCAACTCCTGAAACACAGAATATAGGGCCCACAGATGCGTAGAGCGAGGACGTGATTCCCGAGTGCCTGGGATGCGATATGCAGGATGACACCACAGTTCTGAACGAGGGCATGATGCTCACCCCCATTTCGTCTACTTCTTGAGCTAGAGCGACAGTCGATCGGCTCTGTGTGCGCCAGTCTACCACCTCAATCATAGTGTCGGGAAGCACCAAAAAAATGAGACACAAATCCGGATCGATGCTGCCGACTCTTTTGAAACGCGTGTCGACATACGCTACGTCACGGAAGGATAACCTGGTTTCGTCCGTGTCTGACGCGTCCAAAGGCAGGGAGAGGGAAAAAATGTGTGCTCTAGTGGATCAAGGCCACGGATTAGACATCAATCTACACATGTCCCGACGAGACGAGTTACCTGGCGTCTTTGGAAAGAACGATGTAGAAGGTAGAATGATCGGTGGACATGTCATACGTGACGAAATGCCAGCCAACCAGGGTCAGACGGGCACAAGGGAAAGATGGCGCCCTGGCGGATGACGCGAGTTTCGATATGTCCCATACATAGACCACCGTCGTCTTG